>CM021733.1:23693793-23869619 GCA_011075105.1 Heteronetta atricapilla
GGATAGGAAAGGAAAGGAAAGGAAAGGAAAGGAAAGGAAAGGAAAGGAAAGGAAAGGAAAGGAAAGGAAAGGAAAGGAAAGGAAAGGAAAGGAAAGGAAAGGAAAGGAAAGGAAAGGAAAGGAAAGGAAAGGAAAAGATTTTGTTCATATGTTTTGAAGATAGTACTGTAGATATTTTTCCTTTTCAATGATACTTGAAAGAAAAACGCTGGTGCCTCTGAAGATGAAAGGCAGTGAGAGTGTCTATTCTGTCAGGAGAAGCCAAGCATCAGAATGGATGTCTTTGGAAAGGACTTGGCAAGCAGTAACCCAGTGATCCTAACCCCAATATCAAGAAAACCTGTTGAACAAATGATTATATGATCAGTTTGCAAATACTCAGAAGACTAAAAATGACTGGCATATGTATCTGAAGAACAGAGTCTCTGGCTTCGTGGATAGGTTGGAAGCATCAGACATAGATGCCTCTTGAAGTCAGTAAAGTTTTATGTAGCATTCCACATAATATTCACATAAGCAAGGAAATGGACAATGGTATAAACATCATGTGCCCCCTGGCTGAAAAAACAAACAAACAAACAAACAAAAAACAACAACAAAAAAAACTTGTTTATCAAGGTTTATCAAGGTTTTGGCACATATATACTCCTGCAAGGGTTTTCCGGAGCACAGCTCCACTGAACAACTTTGAGGACAGTGAAGAGAGAGGAGGCTAAATGGTGACACACTGTGCTTTAAGGTTTTTAAAGCATTTTTGAGAATGAAACAATATTTCAAACTGAATGTGATCAATCAGAAAGAGCAAAATCCAAAAACAAGAATCATGCTCAATAAACGACAGTGCATGACACTAAGGAAAGTAAAATCAAATGCAATTAACTGCTTAGAGAAAAAAGGAAGGCTGGAGTTGAAGCTGACTCTAAGCTAAATAGGAAGTAATAATTTAATGCTGTTCGTTCATTTCAGCTGTACAAACAACAACATTTCTCTCCACTCTGAGAAAGATAAGGAGAAATTATCTTAATTTGCAGCAAAGATTTCAGTCAGATATTGGGAGGAAAAAATAACTTTTTGACCAGAGTCCTGAACTCATGGAACAAGTTAATTAGGGATGTTGGAAGTTTTCAGAAACCCATTGGACAAGCACTTTTAAGGAATGCCCAAATACAGTTCACCCTCTCTCAATAAAAGATCTTGGCATGGGTCCTCTCTAAGGGCTCTCCCAGATACTGTCTTCTGAGCCTGCAGTTTCATTTGTAAGATAGTAGGTCTTCGTTGCTGGAAAATACATGTTCACCACCTTTTATTCACACTAAAACTGAATCATCTTTCTATGCAGTCATGGCTGATCCATCCATTTTTGTATACGATCATCATAGCATTTGCTGTATCAGCTCAGCCAACCAGCATACAGACCTTATGCGCTTTACCAGGAATTTCTCTGCCCTCCACCAGTAAGTGAGCAAAGGGCTTTGAAAGGCCTTGATTCCCCAGTATCTGCTGTCTGTGCTGTGATACTGCCTACAGGCTCTAACTGACAAGTCACCAAGTGAGTACAGCCTGTGTGAATCACTGTGACAAGGTGTTCGGTACTTTTGCAGTTCCATGTACCCCTATAAAATCACATCTTGCTTGCCAAGATAGCGTCTCTAAGCTTTTAAGATATTTTTTCAACTAATATGGGGGGAGGAAACAATAGAGTCTGACAAAAATTAATTCAGATATGTGAAATTTTGCTCGATATTTTTGACAACTGCAAAGAAACCTCTTGATGTACTGTGTGGCATCTGTACAGAACAGAAGATGCTGCATACAAATAGGAAACAGATGTCTTCTTAGTAGTAGGATATATTCAAATCTCAGTCATTACATGCCATTTTTTTTTTTTCTCTTTCCCCACAGAAATGTGTTCGTTAAGTTTTCATTCACATTTTTAAACTGCACCATTCTCATATTGAAAGCTACAGAATATTTTGTGCAAGTCAGATTTTTTTTTTTTTTTTTTTTCTAAAGTAAACGTGAAGTTCTTGTTTGGTGAAGATACAACCTCACTGCATAAAAAACCTTCTGAAGATAGCACTTTTACCTGCCCTAATAACCACCCCTACACAGGCTGTGTGTCAACCTGGTATCATCAGGTCTACCTGATGGTAGAACATCAATATTTATTCACCCATCAAAAACCTTCTGTTTTTCTTCACAGGCTAGGCTTCAGAGAAGCACAGAGGTAGTATCTGTAGTGTCTCTGCCTGTCCCGTGTTAGGTCTTGTGACAAGTGCCACATCAACTCATTCACTGAAGGGCCCCTTAAACATGGGCCACTGCTGGGAGATGGCATCCAGAGAATACAGTGCTGCCCTTACATGGAGCAATCACTAATGAAAAGAAGGGAAACAAACAAACAAGCAAACAAAAAACCTCAGAAGACTAAAGGAAAACGTTATGAAGTGCACATCAGACACAAACTGGTGTAAGTGCCAGAACAGCAGGATGCTTAAACAAAAGGAGGGCATAAACTAGGGCAATAATAATTAAATAAACAAACAAGCAAACAAAAGCAGTAAAATATGGTTTTGTTTTTCTTCCATTGTTCTCCCGATTCTCCCTTAGAAGGAATCTTTCACCAGAGAGCAGTATTAATAAGATCAGTCAGGCCTGGCCCAGTACCTCTTGGTCTGATTTAATGTGCTACAGGAGACAAGGACAGCTGGGATCCCTTGTAATTTTCAGCTGAGTGCTGAGGAAACCTAGCTGGTCTTCATCCAGACACGTTCAGTTGTGAAATTTATGAGTTTAGGTGGAACAAATCTGAAGCTCAATGGGTTTTCATGGTATAAAGCCTTCTGTCTCATTTTGGCTACAATTGCCTTTCTGAGATTTTGTACTAATCCCAGCCTGAAACCCCAAGCAACATTAGTGGGTGTGACCCTGAAGAACCATCCAAGCAGAAAATGATTTTCATGAAAACCCAGACCATCACATTTTGAGCAGCTCTGCTTTATTTCAACAACTTTTGGCTTAAGAGATTAGGAAGGTGGCTAAAAAACCTGCTGGTCTCATGCCCCCTTGTCTGCAGCCACTTTCCAAAGGAAAGGAATTAGGTTTAAATTGCAGTTTCCTCACTCACCCCCAAACACAGGCAATCATCCAATGCAGCAGTTGTGCAAATAGACTCCCGCCCATTAAAAGGCTGCAGAGATGTGCCACTCATGCCAAGTCCTGAACTAACCTGGTAATAAAATGGTAAAGTATTACGGATTAGTTTTGAGCCTTTTTTTTCATATAAAAATGTCTGAAATAATTTTAATATGCTAAGACATTCTGTCTCTGCGTAGAACATATTTCAAGTAATGCACAGTGCAGGAATCTGCTAAGCCTCTTACAGGCATGAAGAAAGCACACAAAAAGGAGCGAAGATGAGTAGAGATGGCTTTGACCTATCATCATACTCTGTGGATGCAGTGTTAATCCTGCAGTCCACTGCAAGGTGGCCTAAGCCACCCCTCTGGCAAAGAGCAGCGTTTCTGGACAGGGTGTCCTATGTGATTTTACCCCTTCCACAGCCAGCCCCAGCATGGGCTTGACCAGATTTGGCAGAGCTCATTAGGCAACACCTCCTTCAGTCTTCAGGTAATACCACTATGAAAGTAACTATTATATATTACATTATATTATTATATTATATGTAAGCCCTTTGCATATAACTATATTGCAAAGTGATACTTTTTATCAGGAAATTAGAATTAAATGGATGTTGTCTTTCTGGACAGCCAACAATGGCAGAAATACATCCACAGGTCAATTTATTCATAGTGGACAAAGTACTCAGTTATGTGCTTCTTTCTATCAAAACATATATTCTTCATGAAAGATACTAGGAAACAGCTTTATTTAACATCTGTACTAATAAATTCTGAGATCTGAGAAAGAGTAGAAGGGGAGAAGAAATAAGAAAAGAGAAAGGATCAAAATCAGTAGGCTTACCCTTTTACTTCAATTTAAATACTTACACTTGTGGGATTAATGCCTAAGAGGCATGATGTGTAAAAATGCTGACTTTTTGTTGAGAGAATTTCAAAATATATGTGGTTCATGAAGTGGAGAAATGTGGGAAGATGTGATGTTGGAAGAGATGTGGAAAGTGAGAGCTGATGTGGAGGTCCACCCTGAATGTGAAATTGTAGTCAAGCTTCTGGAGTGGGATGACCCTGTAGGGGAGCAGATGATGACTAACCCTGCACGTTGCTGAACTCACAGAGGGGGCCGTAGCCTGGGCAGAAAGGCAGAGACATTTTCTTTCTGCAGTGGCTGATTTTATGGGCCTATTTCGGCTGTTTAAATGTGGTGGGTTGCTGATTTTGCAATGGTATGATGTCTCAGCCAGCCGGCTGTCAACTCTGATCTAGTGATGGAGACTTCTCTTAGCTTGGAAGTATCTAACACAAGATGTCCAGCCTCAGCCATTCCCTTGTACCCAGAAAAGCCTCGCAGAATCACAATGCTGCAGCTCCAGACTTGTCCCAAAGACTTGTCATGCCAGTATAGTTTTGCAAACAAAAGGTATTCAAGTATATGCTAGCTGTGATGGTTTTTGTCATCTAAACTTGCTTTCTAGGGGCAAGTCTCAAGCTGATGGTCGGGGCTGGGCATAAGGATGGGGTGGGTGGGAGAGGAGCACTGCAGGGTGGGCAGCGCAGATCAGGGGTGGAGAGGAACAGCACCACTCCCCAATCTCTCTGCTGTGTCTGCACTCGTTCTTTGCAATGCTGGAAAGCTTTTTACAAGGAATGGTGCCAGCGATCCAGTTAGTAAGAAATCTGGGCCTTGGGTGGATGTGGAAATAAATAAATAAGAAAAAAAATGAGAAGAAGTAAAAGAAAAGGTAAAAGGGTCTTCAGTGGCAGTACATGTTTTCCTTGGATCTTCTCTGGACTGTTTATTTTCTCTCACTGAAATTAGTTTGGTGAACCGGTGACTCCAGGGTGTTTATTACCTTAATTACCAATGAACCATGCAGATGAAATTTACTGGATAATAAAGCTGTAGACAGATGCACTCTGCAGATCGTCATGCACAACTGTAAATTGGGGAAAAGAGCAAGAGCTTACTTACCACACTTAATTGGGCACAGACCAGAAGGACTCTGGAATTTATAGCTAATATTTTCATCCATTAAAAGAAAAAAAATGTTTCTGATTTGTAAATCATTGCCTTAATTCAATTTAAGCCATGTCAGCGGGAGCACCTTTAGGTCATCATTGCCTCTAGAACTTGATTTACTTGAGGTGTGTCCAAAGGAGGAAAGGGCAGAAGTCAGGAGAAGTACAGGACAAAACACACTGCAAATGTTTAGAAGACTTAGGGAACTGCGTGAGCTGGATAAAAAACATGGACTCATGTTTTCTTGCAGCCTGTGGACAGTGTAAGAAGCATATTGAAAGCACAGAAAAAAACAGGATTCCCCTCATTAATAAGCACCAAATGAGTCCTAAAAGGGAAATGAAACTTCCAGAGGCCCCAGAGACACATGCAATAGCTGTCCAACTCCCAGTTACAGGCCTGACATGGTCACACCTTTGCTGTACCCAGTTTTTACAAAGTAAAGAGTTGTTTCTGAGGAAATTTTTTTGAACTAGTCATGAGCAGAGTACATTTGTCTTCTCCCCTTCAATGAAGAGCATCAGCTGTGCTCTTGTAAGAGGGAAACAGAATAGCAGCAGCTCACAAAAAGCCACTGCAGAGCTGTGAAAGCTTTTTCAGGGGGATGGAGGGGGGAAAGGAGAGAGATGTTGCATGGGAAGGGTCTGTGCCAAGTGACTCCAGGCTCCTCGTTTCTTTGTTAAAAAATAATCATGTATTTTTAACTCCCAGTAAAAAACAAACAAACTAACAAAAAACACAACAAACCTCAAGTGCTTCCACTCAGGTACTGGCATTTTCTATACAGAAAAAATTCTCTGTGCTGTATTTGGAGCTTCATGCTGATTACAGGCACATTTGAATGCCCACAGGAAGTATTTCTATTGGCTTTGCTGCCTTGTGGTAATTCTCTGCATTCTCAGCTCAGTCTCAGCTTTTTGCTGATAAACATGCAATAGGAATAAGTATCGATACTTGTGGTGAGGTGAGATGGGAAAGTAAATACCCAAGAAAGTAGCGCTCCTCACAGCAGGCAGCCCTTTCTGAAGTGGTGCATTCTGTAATTTGGAAGCAATACCTTAAAGCACTGCTAACTAACAAGCAAATATTCTAGCCTCATTCGAGACTGTTTTGCCAGTCCAAGTCATCAAGTCACTAGTGGAGTTACAAAACGTCGACAAACTTAAACCCAAAGCACCCTGAGCCTCCCTTCATGAGGAGGTGCCTTACATGGCACAAGACACAGAAGCGGGCTACCTCCCCCTTGATAGAGGGCTGGCAGAAGTACTGGGTTTCTCACATCCTCCTGCAATCCCAGCAGGCAGAGCATAGGAAACACCACAGAGCGTTGCTTCCCGGCTTTCTTCAGCGCGGGCCTTCCTGCCAGCCACGGTTCATCGCTCTTGCTGGGCGCTCTCGGACGCAGCGCTGCTCGCTGCCCGGGCTGAGGGGGACCAACAAAGAAACAAAGGGGAAAAGCCAAGCTGCGGTAACTTTTAATGACAGGCCTTGTTAGGGTTAAAAAAACAACTCAGCCATCGTGCTGTGATTCAATCTGAAGGTGAGCCCATCAGCCACACTGCCACAGGTCGCAGCACTCTGGAGGTCATTATCCTCAAAATTAATCATCGGGAGCTGCGGCGACAGGCTTGCGGTGCCCGGCCAGATGCAAAGCTTGCTGCTGCCTGCCAAACTGGAGACTAATTACTGCAACTTCTGCCACCTTACCCCTGCTTGTAGGGTCCTGCTTTTTTAAATTTTTTTCCAAGAGGGAAAAAGCAGTCTGCCTTTGCCCCCTTCCCAGGCCCCCCAAGCAGCCCCCAAGGAGTGCGCTAGCCAGTGCAGATGGACACTTCAGATAGCACCAGGCAGAAAAATCACAAATAAATCATCATCCTTTATTTGTCCTGTTTCTTAGTATTTCCTTGAGTAACAGAACAGGAGGTTTAACATTTTAGAAAGATCTTATCGTCCTTTTCTGTTTTGACTCAAAAAATAAAATACTGAAGCAAAAATCAGCACTCAGGATTGATAGGAACCACTGGAGAGGACTTCCCAAACCTTTGAAACTCTCCAGAAATGCCAGACACTTGAACTTTTTCCTTATCAGTCCCATATGAGTCTTTGGATATCTTTCTGGCTTTAAGGGCTTTGTTTCTGCCAACATTTTGGAGGAAATCTGTCCCAGTCTTAGCATGTTGGCCACATCATCTGAGATCCTCTGCCGAGGATGAACTCTCCTTGTCACTCACATTGCGTTAACTTTCTTGTGTCAAGAACGAGCTAAGCTCTCGCTAGATGAATGAGGCAAAGTGAAAACCCAGCTGTTGATAGTTCTTTCCTTCAGAGCAGTGTTTATTTATTGTGATTTGCACCACAATACTTAAAGCCTCAGTGGAGACCAAGGATGGTATGGGCTATACACGAGACAGAGCTACACACCCTAAAACTGTACCATCTGAAATAGCAAGACAAAGAACTAAGTTGTTTTTCCACAAGAAGAAACTCACACATCATGAAATTACAGAGTCCCAGAGGGAGAAAAATGTTTGGGTCTGTGGATAGGATTGGCAGAAATTCATTCTCTGAGAATATCGGAATAAAATGAGAACTTAGAACAACATCAATTACTGTAAATTTAGTAATTTAAATGAGGTATACTTAATATGTGCCTCATTTAATACCAGAATAGCCTGTCTATTTCATTGTTTGGATAGCTTATCTCCTGAATGTCTATCTGCTTTACTACCAGTCAAGCAATATTCACAATGAGATTTATCCTCAGTTCCTTCTGAATTCATGTTTCACAGGCACTTCAGGTCTGTGAAACAGCTCTTTGTAGGAGTTATCTTGAACTTACGATGCCTTCACATTGAGAATTCAGTGGTATTACTTGACTGTTAATGTAATGTCATTCGTGTATTCAGTTGCACAGAATTATGAAATATAATTGCAGCAGAGGGGTTGGAGAACTTATGTGTAAGACATTTCACAGTCATTAGCAACCTCAGCAAAAACCTGTTGGATCAACACAGGAAAGGAGAGGGAAATGCTCCTATTTTTCTAGCATTCTGGAATGTTTTTCTCCTTTGTTTATTCTAGATTTTTTTTTTTTTTTGAGTGAAATCTGGTTGCAGGAGCATGGGAAATTACCCTAGATTTGTATCCATCCACAGAAGAGAAAAAACCTCATCCAGCACAATAAATCATTTTCCATTTCATTTCAGAATACAATCACATGACAGCGTGCTAGGGAACGTGGAAACGTAACGGTACCGCAGCTGCACGTGGGCACACAGGCAGGAGACAAACCCAAGGCAATACGGAGTTCAGAAGTTCAGATCCAGCACTGAGTTACAGAAACTGAATTAACAACCTTTGCTGAACTTGAATAATTTGAGAACCCCCCAGCACCAGCACCACAGAGCCACTCTCGCTGTATATTGTGTCCCGCAGCAGAAGAGCTGGGTCTGCTTGGAAATGACACGCTTCCAGCATGAATAGTTATGCCCTTTCCTCACTCGCTTCAGTAACTTCCAAGAATAATCATGGACTAGCTCTTTCCCCCCTAATTATAGGGGTCTCCAAAGACACGGGAACCAGATTTTCAAGCATGTTTAGCATATTGGAAATGTCAAGGCAATATCATGATGTATTCCTACATAATAATACTTTATAAAAACAGATTTGTTTGCAGGAATAAAGACAATCTACGAAATGAACATACTTCTCAGTGTGCGTAGGGTCTATTGGATATTGATGTTCCAGGATGTGAAAAATTGATGTTTAACCCAAGGTGTTCATTATGCTTGGATGGAAGCACCACTCCTAACCCAGAATGGCTGCTGAGAGAGCAGGGAGGGGGCAGAGCTGCAAGGAGTGTGCGAAGTCGAGCACTTTCTGCAAACTTGCGGACCTTTGCTGATCAACAAACCAACTGACCCAAGAACATCATCTCAGCCAGAGTAAGGTTTTGTAACAGTTTTCCCACTCCTAAGTGTACTTTCTGGAAACAGGGCTCCCTGGGATTCGCTGCGCACCCTCTCCACCCACGTTCAAATGGTTCGGTCCAAGTGGAGATGATTTTGGTTTTAATCACCACTCCTGGGTTTCTTTGGGCTTTTAATTCAGGACAGAGCCTGTAGAAGGAAGAAGGGGTGGGGAGAGGATGAGGGCACCCAACACATCACCAGGGAGGGCTCCCACCCACTCCAGCTAAAACAACAGAGATTTTTGTGGGGCTTCTGAAAAGTAACAGGTCTGATGGGAAAGGCAAAGGGAATCAGCAAAGGAATTTCACAACAGGCTGTTTTTGTTGCTGTGGCTTACTGTTGGGCTCCTTTCTGGTGGTGATGCAAGAAAATTGCCAGAAGGTCAGAGGGCACGTACTGGAGGGGTTTATGGGCTGGAGGGGCCACAGAAAGACCTAACTGGTGCTGTAAACAGCATCTCTCTAATTTGGTTTCCTTTGCTATTTTCCTAAACAGGGAGGGTAAAATTTTGCATCTGAGAACCTAAAATTAGGCTCTTGAATCAGAATGTAAGCTCTTAAAGAAAGGTTGCCAAACATTTTAGTGGGATTTGGCAGTGCTTGGGCTATTACCGAATCCCTCGTCGCAGGCCACATCTCACAGCCCGACCATGTATTTTTCATACGATGGATTTCATAGCAACCATGAACCCCATCGCAACCCAGGGGAATGAGCAGGGTCTGTGCTATCCACCGGACCTCTGTCTCACAGGATATAACGAGCACAATCTGGCCAAAAGCACTACAACAGTTGTGTCACATGGAGATTTAATAAGAGCAGTCAACTTTGCTGAAACAAAGTCACTGAAATCTGCTTCTTTAGACACACCTTACATAATCTTTCCCCTCTCAAGCTTATATTTCTCATTTTTAGGTATTGCTGGAGTTATAGGTCCCCTTTTCTTAAGCTACTGCCGTTTCTCACCCTTTCAGTTGACCAGCCACAATTTTGTGCCATTCCAGAATTGTTTCAGTACATCCAAAACCCACGTATTGGTATGTGCATTCCCAACTCCTCTGTGCCTAGACTTTCCTACAACACTTTCACACTTACACAGTCATTTGCAACAAGCTAAGTAAAGCACCTGGAAAAGCTATTTCTTTCCAGTAGGGAGGGAAATAACTTGTTCTACTCTTTAAGTTGTGAGCATATTAGCCGCTAAACTGATGGCTCTGTATAGGAGCTTGGGTAGACACATTTTGCTGCTGGGTTATTGCATCGCCCGAGATTTCTACTCAGAGAACCCTGAAACAAACAAAAAGCATATTTCTGGCCCTCCATCTTTTTGAAACAATATCTGAGAATGGAAGAGAACACTCATTTGTTTTTGTTTTTGTTTTGTTTTGTTTTTTAAAATGATATTTTAATTACTCATGTCATGCAGCAGCAAAATGGCTAGCCTTTTGTTAAAATGTGGCTTAATTGCATTACGGAGCCTTCATGGGACCCTCGCACATAAAGCGCTTTTCTTCAGACTTTCAAGACCTGAATTTGCAGTTGGCTCCTGACCAGCGCACTCGAGCAGATACGCACGTAGGTAGTGGGGAGCCCCTGCGCTGATGAAGTAATTGTAGTTGACTGCCTCGCCTGTGCTATTCCACAGATATGCCTGCAAATAAAAATTGGATATGCATGTTGGTTTTCGTTTTGAGTTCATTCAAAAAAAACCAAAATCCCTTAGTATGTCAGAAAGCATGGAGACACCTTCACGGACTGTTGGCTACGCTTTGGCAAAGCTTTACAACAGTCTGTTAGACAAAAAAGAGACTGATGCAGATACCTTAATAAGCATCCCATCTGTGAGGTCATCGGGATATTTCAAACAACTTTCAACTCTCATTAGTTTAGCGGTTTCCACAAGCATGTCCTTATCTTTTGTAACTTTTGCAGCCAAACTTCCTGGGAAAGCCTCTGAGCTGGGTGACATTCTTACCCATGGGTCAGTCTGCAGTAATGAGCCACCAATTTATGTGTCCTTTGCACTCTCAGGCAGTATATGTTTATATTAACCTTTCATGTCATGAGTTTTTTCCTTTATCCGTGTAATTCTCTGGCTTCTACCATGCAAATCTCATTATTCCTAATAGGCTGCAATTAGGATCTCCAAGCTGGTGATCACAGTCGTTCGGAACAGTGAAGGGCATTTTCCAAGAATAAGCACTTTTTCTTCCATATTAATGATGGAATGTGTAACAGAGACTATGCCCAAAAAGCAGTAGTGAATAATGGAGCTGCAGGCTAATGGGAATCCTTATCAACTCTGCTTTTGTACCTTCAGCTCACACAGAAGGTATAGCGCAGTCTATTGCTGCATGTAAAGCACACCACACAACGTTTCATGGAAATGAGGTTTATGATTTGTCAAGTCTGCTAGCCCTGAATGAGTAAATGGGTATTTGTTACCATTTCTTACAGTTTTATGCACTTGAAAGAGATAAAGTAGGTTCATCAGCACTTGCCCACATGCTAGGTCTTTATGGCCCTAATGAGTGCCCATTGAAAGAGAATGTTGTAATGCAATTTTCCAAGAACTCACAATTCTGTATTCAGAAATTGTTGGACTGAAATTTGCTTCTTCTTGAGGTGCAAGAGAGTAACATGTACAGAATTTATGCTTTTTGTTTTGTTTTGTTTTTCTCAGTTTTGCATGAAGGACAAGAGGGGAAAAGGAGACCTGGTGAAGTACTCGTAGCAGATGGGTACTGTATGAAGAAACAAACAGAGGTGCCAAGGAATATTTATCTTCAGGGTCTTAAAAGATAAAAACAAAGCTTTTAAATAGGATGCAGAAAGCAAGGATAGGCCCAGGAGCGAGCCAAATGTGTGCATGCATGTGCATGGCTGGAGGGAGTGTTTGCCCAAATTGGGACAAAGAAGCAAATATGATATGGGGAAAAAAGAGAAACACAGAGGCTAAGCAGAAGGCACTACAGTAGTTCAGGGGTGATTCAAGTAGTTCAGGGGTGATTCAGGTCAACAGTTGGCCTAAAATCTTGGCTGGAAGAACTGAGTAGCAGTAAAATAGAGACTAGACTAGAAGAAAAGGCCTGGATGGGAGCAGAGCAAATGGGGTATAAATAGTCTTTGATCTGTGATCTGAAAATGTGGCAGCTGGGCATGACAGAAGATTAGGCAGAACAGAGCAGAATGGAAGAGAGAGTTTTCACACTTTGTGGTACAAAGCTATAGATCACCTTTTTACATCCCAGCCTTCTTCATTTTGGTCTGCTGCAAATTGCACATGAGGTTTATTCCATCCATAATTAAACCCATTTTTTTTGGCAACGTTGTGGTTCAGTTAACCTGCTGTGTACAGCAGCAGTCTTTTCCAAGCCAATAGAACGTGTTTACAAGCCCACTAATGACATGAGTGAGGAGAGGAAAACTCTCCAGTCCAGACTTTCTCAGCTACCGACTGTCTGCATAAGCTCTGCCTTCCCATAGATTCCCATTAAATAAATAAATAAATATTTTTTAAAAATGCAAAAATCTCTCAGGAAGCACCATTCAGATGATGTTCATATCAACAAAAAGATACTAGAGTTTGGATACAACTAATTCTGAGTGTTTGATAACCATTTCTCCTCTTTCCTTCTTGTCTACCTACCATCCCAGTTTTATTTTGCATTGCCTATTTACAGTCTGTGGCAGGCACCAGCAATGATTCTATTTTTCCTATACTTTCCATAACCGCCCTTCCACAGAGAATATTTTTGGAACTTCATGAGTGATCTGCTCCTCCAGGCAGGCTGGATTCTAGATTTCTCAGTTTGTTTATTTTTTTCTGCTTCCTTATGGATCTTAGAAAACATGATCTTTAAACGCAACAATCATCATGTTTCTTCATATGTATCTGTATTGACTTGCTTGCTTTTCATCTTTAGAACTTCTGTGCTCGGATGGAGTCAGTATGGTTTCCTTTTCATTGTTCCCTAAACTAGCAGTAGCTTATGCACATTTGAAAAGAGAGTTTCAACAACAGTAAAGTCCCTTTCCTGTCTGAGAGAGAAATATTACTGTGATTGAAATGTCATGCTTTCCTGATGCAAACTTGATGCAATTCAGAATAACAAAATGAAATATACTTTTCACTCCCTCTTCCCCCCCATAAAAAAAGGGAGGTTAAGAACAGAGGTTAAATAGACGGTGCTGGGCAATGAGAATTAAATGCACAATAGCCAATATTTTCCAAATGGTTTCCTAAAAGATATATCAAAAAAAAAATTGCATTCAAAAGCACCTGTATTTGCATATAAGATTGAAGATTTGTGCACGTTTTATGATCCTGAAGTACCGTACACAAACCATTCATGAAAGACAAAGTTGTTGCTCTGGATGTCCTCCAAAGATGTCACTTTTCCCTGATTAGTCACCATAGGAAATACGCCAAGGTAAGGGATATTAACATTTAGAATTGACAGAAATGCAGCCATCTAGAAAGAGAGTAAATTAAGCCCATACTGTCTTATCAGCTCTCTAACTCCTCTCTTCAAAAGTCCTCATAGAAAGCCCCTTCATAGGACTCAGGGTAAAGACAGGGTGTAATATCTTAGGCATCTAAGACTACAATATCTCTTTTGTTTATTTAAACTGATAGGTCTCAAATCAATGACTCACAGAATCGCGGTAACTGCTATGCAGAGCCATGTTAAACGATTTAATCCAATGTTTTCAACTACAACTTAATGGCACATTGTCAATAATCAGTCCACTCATCCCAGTTATTTGGGGAACAGATAATCCATAAAATGTCTCTCTGTCCCTTTCCTGGAAGCTCCCAGAGATGCAATAAAGGCAGCTTTGCTTCCAGAAGCCTTGCATAGCCTCGCACTCTGCCAGCCGTCTCCATCTGCAAGGGTGCACAAACGCTGCGTGGTTCTTACTACACAAAGCATTGTCTCCAAGATGTACACAGATATGTGCTCAGTGACACACACAACTGGAAAAATAAAAGAAAATGTGAGCAAAGAAGATTATCAGGAAGGACCACCACTGCTGTTAGAAGCTGGAGTTTCTACTCTGTAGGACAGGAACAACAGTATTTATGGTAATTATTAGCCTTTCTGTGCCCTTCAGATATTAATTACTCTGTCCTAGGTTTTTTGTTCAGTTGATTTTGGCAAACATAGCCTAGAGTTCAATGTAGCAGCTAAAACATGGGTGTTTAAAAGCATCTGAGATGTTCTGGGTCTCCTGGCCTCCAGATGCCACCCAGAAGAGTATGTGTCTCCTGTAGATCCTGTGTCATGTTTGTCTTATGTCCATACGGGTGATTCTGATAGCACTCTATGCCCACATCTTTCTTGATGGCCCTTCTCCTCTAGAAAACTAATGGGATGCAAAAAGGGTTCTGAGGGGTTTCTCTGAAGCCTCTCAGTGCTCTTGGTGGTGTCCCTGTTTACAGCAAGGTGGTGTCATGAAATCTTGACAGCCCCATCCTTATACCCCACTTTTGCTGTGCTCATATATTCTGTGTAACCTTTATGCAAAGATCTTAGCAAACTGCATGTAACACATCTTGGTGGGAGCATTAAGGTGTAGTATTTCTTGTGATCCATAGCTGGTAACATTAAATGATGCAGACCTAAAGATGTGAAAAGAAGGAGAAAAGCATTTCCTGAGTGAAGGTAAGGTACCAAGAGGTACCAAGACTGAAGCCAGGCCTGAATTAGTAACTTACCAACTACTCCACAGAACCTGCCAATGTTTATATGGTTTTACCCTGCGATAACCATAGGAAATGCAAGGGGCCTTATCCTTCTCAGGTAGCTTATATGATACAGCGCGAGACAATAATGTGACCATGACCTATAAATTTTTGTTAGCTGATTTACCACCACAATAACTTGTTTGCCCACATAGACATAAATGTCAGCATGAAAATAAGATACATGTCCATCAGATTGTCATTGGACCCATTTCAATCTGAATCTTGCAGGGCCAAACAATCCCTTCTGCTGAGGGCTCCAGATGTGATAAAAAGAATGTAAACAGCAGCCTAATCAGCATGACAGAAAGGGAAGATGTGAGAGCATCTCACAAGAGCAGAGCCTTGTTTTCTACTACTTGAAACCCAGCCAATGGGTTATTTAATCTGCAGCAACATGTATAGTACCAGTAGCTTGTAAATGAGATGATTAATATAAATTTTAGAACCTTTTTTAAGATGTAAATTTGCAGATAGTTTCCTGTAGGCAGGTGGAACACCACCTCTGGCAACATCTAAATTGTCTGAAAGAATTAAGCATCAAATTTCTTTCAGTAACCTATGTAAGTAGTTGGCCAATTTCAGTAGATACAATCTCATTAATAATATCTCTTGCACTTTCTTTTGTAATGTTTTTGGTGGGATTTTTTTTAAGGTTTTGTTTTGGAAATCAACTGAAATAGAGAGGTCTTAAAAATTAGATCTGCTCTTTTTCCAAATATTTACTTTTTTTTTTTTTTTTTTTTTTCCTCCATAGCTGACTAAGCTTGCATTGCAGTAACTCTTTTCTTTCTAAATCAGAAATGTGTTTTGTGCTTAATCAGTAGGTGTTGATGTTTTTTTTTTTCCTTCTCACTCTTTATAAAGAAGCTATCCATAAAGGGAGATGGCAGGAAAAAAAAAGCCACAAGTAGGTAGTCTCCAGCAAAGGAGAGAATTTATGTTTCTTTCACGTATCTCTCAGTCTCTGAGCTTGCTTATATATAGTTTAAGTGGTTTTAAGAAAGCATGTGACTTGGAAATGGTTTAGCTGAAAAAGCAGAAAGAAGCTTTGTAAGCTTCACTCTTTAAACCCATATCACCCATTCACCCCCAGTAGACCAAGAACATACATTAGAAATACACCAAAATTACAGAATCAAGAACTGCAGGTGGATTCTCACTGCGCCCTCGCTGAAACAGTTTATACTGCTGTGTCCTAGGGGAATGTGTGCTCGCTGGTGGGATGGAGAGAGGGGCCCCTTCCACGTGCCCCCAGCCCATGTCCACCACAAGCTAGGTTCACTTGCCACATGCTTGCAGAGAGGTGTCTCAGGGAAGTCATCCTCAAAAACTACATGAGCCACAGCTTTCCTTAATTCTTCACCTCCAAAGGCTTATTTGAACAGCTGGCTCTACAGCCTTTCGTAAAACAGTCTAGATTGTTTTAACTGAGCACTTGGCAGGGGAAAGGAGCCATACTCTAAGAGCATAATATAAATCTGACTGAAATTGCCAGAAATTCTCCTGCTGGGTTCAGTACACTTTGAGTTAGGTAAAACAAAGCATCTCCTGCCAACATACTACAAACCATGGTTGAAAAGTGCTGACAGAGAAGAGCATCCCTCTGATAAGCAGATGTGTTAGGTCAGCATTTCCCTGTGCCCGGCCCCCATGAGGGCTGGCGTGCCACTGCCTCCAGCTTCCACCTGCCTCCACATCTGTACTACTGTGTGGCTCATGGTTTAGCAGTGCCTTCCACCTATTTCTCAGAGCAAATTATTGGCAGGTTGCCTTCACCCTGGACCATCACAAGGTCAGAAATTGCACTGACCTCATGAAAACATAGTTACAGACCTGTACTGTATAAATATTCTCTCTTTCCAGATAAACTCCCAGTTGGTGAAACTTTGAGAGTAACCAACAGCTTCTAGCATTATCCCACATTTCTGCAGATTCAAATGATAAATTGTTCTCTGTTACATTGAATAAAACTGAATAAAGTTTCATTCAAAAAAGTAAAATTTTGTAAAACAAATTGAACGCTACCTCCCTCACTATCCTGCTTTTTAATTGATCAAATCCCCAGTTCTCTCAACACACTTGCAGCAGAGATCCAGCTTTGCAAACACTTGCTCCAGCAGTAGCTGCACTAATTTTACCTATGTGATACCAGTTCTGCTGTGGACAAAATGGTTGTGATGATGTTATTGTAAGTCTCGGTGATGATGACAAAGGAAAAAGATGACGCCAAGCATGGATTAAATGCAATGTCTGCAAATATCTCTGTTCAGCTGGAAGTAAGGGCATGCAGTGGTCTCACCAAACTCTACAGGATGAAACACCAACGTAAAAGACACAGATAAGTGCCTACAAAATCAATGTTCCTCCGCCAACAAGAAAGTCATACAATTGTGGTAAGAAGCAGCTGACGATACAACAGACTTTTCAGAGATTCTTGCTGCAAGCACACTTAAACAATGCTTATTAATTCTACAGCCAAGTTATTAATTCTACCAACTTGAGTTCTCCACAGCAATTTTTAATTCATATGCAAAAGGCCACATTCCCTGAGCTTGCTGCCAGTTAAGATTAGTATAAAGAGCATGACATCTAATCTCAAATCTCACTGTTTCGGGGATGGAGAGCAAGCTCTGAATGAACATGGGTGGAAGACTCCCGACAGCACTGGTGTGCGGCAAGCAGCATCCTTTGGCTGTGGGCAGACATCTCAGGGTGATGCCATGGCACAGGGATGAGACGTCCCTGCCCTCCCTCCTCTGGGCCACAAACCCTGGCTGGTGAGAGCCCTCCAGTCCCTTTTGGCCCCTGTGAGCTTGGTGAATGTGAGCAAAGCCAAGTCGCTTGGACTGAAGGAGCACTGGGAGAAGATGGGGGGATGTTTTGCAGGAGGTGGGGGCTGCAGGCAGCCCCACATGGCACCCCAAAAGGGTGGGCCTGGCCCCCAAAGGCCAAGGAAGCCCTGCCGCCGGGAGGTTATTTGTCTGAACCTCTGCTTTTGATGTAGGTATTTAGAATCTTAAAAACTACAGCAAGGTGTTTTTGGAAGTGTCACTTTCCTGGCTGGGCTGCGTCAAAGCCCATACAGGTTGCACGCACTACAAAGCCACCAAGCAGCACACTGTCAGCACCTCAGGCTCAGCAGCTGCCCAAGGGAAGGAGCTGCTGGCAGGTTTTAACAGGCTCCCTCCAACGGAGATCTGTAATGAGCACGAAATGCCACAGCAATGAAAATGCACGGCGCGAACTCGGGCTGAGCCTGAGAACAAGCTTCATGGGGACACCGTGCCATCTTTTGGAGAGGGGTGTAGCTTTCCCCTTGTTCTTCTCTATCCTGCCTGGCCTGTCAGCACAGGGCTTACCCAGGTCTTAACAACACAGCACATCTACCTTAACCTTCTTAAGCATCGAATTAAAATTCTTTTGTAATATTCATAGAATCATAGAGTCATTAATACAGCTCCATATTTCTTAACTAATCAGGGATAAGAGCACCGCTTTCTGCAGTACACCTTTAAGATTTTTTGTTGTTACAAGAATTTAGGATATGGATTAATCACTATCAGTAGATGTAGAGTCAAGTTGCAAATTATGGATCAAATCTAGGAGATACCGAAACAAGACAACCATCCTGACGGTTTCTATCTTGATGGGACTCATAAATAATAAAAAACTGCCAACATAAGAATGAAAAAATTGTGAGTTTGACCTGACTGATGATAATGATTGAATTCTATGATATTTGTATATACATAATAGAATTCAGAAAATGCATTTTTCTCCTGGTTTGATAGACTTTTTTTTTTTTTAATTTCCTGAAACCAGAGGAATGTGAATTTGCTTAAAACAAAAGAGAAGTGAAGAAACTGGCATTTGCATGTCATCAAGGTGTGGGATAGATATTATGGGACTGTGGGACATAACTAAAGCATCACAACACTGCATTGGCTGAAATAAATAATATGCTCACCTACCAACTCTTTCAAAAGAAATTAAGATAAATGGCTTTCTCAAAACAGCTGTTTTTTCTACTTATTAGGTGTTTTGCTCCTTAATAGGGTAAGTTCAGTGAGAGATCTCTTTGATTTATAAAACACTTTGTTTGTTCCAAAATCCCAACTATAAACAAACAAATTTATTGCAATTCAAGCTGCAATCACTCCTGTTATACCGTCAGCGTTGATTAACTTCACCATAATCTGGTACATCACTTTATTACAACAGGCAGACACGATGTTCTTCTCATGAGAACAAAGTAATGGATATAGGGAATGAAGACATTTGTAAAGAAGGCTGTAATCTGCTTTAACACAGCAAAAAAACCACCACCAACAATAAGAATGACAACAATGGTTTTGATGCTGGCCTAGAACAAGCACTGGCATTCTTCACACTGAGAAAATCCCCCATTATTCAAAGTTGCTGAGTATCAGTTTAATAACCACTGCACTACATGGCATAGCAGGGAGAGTGCCGATTTCCAACCGGCATCGCGCAGACGGACAGGGTGGATTGCTTGGTTTAACTATTTTCCCTTGTAGCTTAAACAGGATAAGCAGATTTTATTTTTGCCAAATACTTTACACAGAATAAATCATTCCAGAACCTGGACAGTTATGCTGAAAGAATTAATTTCTGCATGACAACACCTGTCATCACTTTTCCATTGAATCAAAAACCAGATCTCAAAGACAGCTACAGTTGAATAAGTTAGTTTCTTATTTACAAAGCAAAAAGCAACTGTGCTTCTTAAAAACTTCAAGTATTTTTTGACGGCTCATGTTAGAAGGAAACAAAACAGTTTAAGAATGAATAAGATAGTCTGAAGTGCCTCACTATGGCTTGTTAAGTATTTTTCCCAAGTGACAAAGCAAGCTTTCATCTTGCTTCCTGGCTTCTGGGTCTACATTTCATAATGTGGGTGACAAATGATACAGCTGTTGATCTACACTCTTGTCTTTTCCCTCTATACCCTGGTCTTACCAGAGGGGTGTGGGGACCACAGCCAAGTCCTTTCTATCCTATAACAAAAAATTCATCTTCTCTTAGCCATAGATTCCTTCTGTGCTTCTTGACACAACACCTGCTTTCAAAAGATCTGTGCCTGGAGCAGATAAAAATGGAGGAGGGGAGCAAACAGTGACCATGCAATTGCCCATAGGGTGAGCCCAGAGCACATCCCAAGCAAAGATTCTTCAAAATCAGAAGGGAGAATCTTGCAAGCTGACATCATTACAGAAGCAGAATAACATAAATAAATGTCTTCTGCAGAGATCCAGCAAGTTCCCAAACCCTCATTTTTGGAGAGTGAGCACCTAGATCCAGAGGTGACCTACTGGCACAGAAGCCAACAGTGACCAGCCACCAACATCCTACTGTATTCAAAGCTTACTCGATGTTAAAAGTACTTAGATCCTGCCCAAATAGATCTCCTAAACAAACATTTCCAGTGTGGAAACAGGCTCTCCCACCTGTCTAAAATCTTGAAAATAAAGGAGAGGTTGAATTCTTCTCCCTAGGCGATTACAGGTCTTTTGGGAGGAATTAAAAAAAAAAAAAAAAAAAGGAAGATGAATGAGACACTGACAGAATGTTGTCCATGAAACTGCAGCACCCCATAGCAGCTAGGCACAGCCTTCATACACCAGCAAATTAATATGTTGCTTAACACCAAAGAGGTTTGACAGGTACGTTTACCTAAAGGCTCAGAAGATCAAAGGATGAAGAGCATCGAAGGTATAAGTTTAATGCTGAAAGGGTTGATTTGTGGAAATTTCACAACTGTCTCAGGTTTTACATCCCTTCTAAACATGTTTTTGAGCCTTTTCAAATTACCTGTGAACATTTGTGCTGCTCACTGAAGTCCATTCCGTCTTCCTGGTCTTGCTTAATCCTGAGCCTAGTTGCTATTTTTTTTTGGCAATGAGTCTCAAGCTCCAGCTGTACATCACATAAATTGCATTTCCTTTAATTTATTTGGAATTTGCTTATATTTAATATCTGACTGCCCCCTTGCTCCTGTGTTGTGAGAGAGGTAATAAAAGCAACAAATCTAACCAGCCTAAATTTTTACTATGATGTCTAGTTTCACACGTTTCCTTTTGTTTATGTCCTCCCATACGAAAAGCCCTGATTTTAACACTCTCTTTGGAAGCTTGAAATCATTGGTGGTGTCAGGAGCAGCCTCTTTCTATTCTTCTTTTATTAAGAGGGGGAACTGGGAAAGCTTTGCTACCTCTGCAATCAAAAAGAGACAGACAAGTCTTGCTTGGTGAGGAATACCTAAAGTCATGGAGATCAAACTGCTGGACTAAGCATGTTCCAGAGAAAGCAAGGCTTTTTTGCATGCAACAGCTTGAGGCAGAGTTAAAAAATATTTTTTTCCATACTTCTCGGTTCTCAGGTTGAGGAAGACAATGAGTAAATCAGAATACCAGGTGCTTTCCTAGGTGACTCCATCTCTGTGCTGTCAGTCACTAATAAAAGCAGCTCCTACTTCACATGTCAGTAGATGAAACATGAGTAATTCATCTAGTCACCTTAAGATGCTTCTAAATCCAAAGTTGCCTTCTTTCCTTTCAAGTTAGAAACTTCACTCCTCTTCTAAAGAGTCGCTGACGGCAAGTGTTGCAATGCACAAATCATTATCTTTTAAACAGATTTCTTTACTCATTGTTAGATTTTAATGTTACCATTTCAAAACCATCTAAGAAATGTGTTTCCTAAAAAGAACAGTGATTACACTGTCGTGCTGGGGTAAAGAGAATATGTGCTTTGTTCTGGTGAAAGCACAGACCTAGATTTCACATGTCATTGTTTGCTTTATTTTTTCATGGCAAAAACTGATTTCCTCCATCACAGATATGAACTTACCGAAGAACTGAAAACACCATAAACGGGTTGCATGACATGGTATAAAACCTACTGCAAAAAAAGAAACCTCCAGGTTTATAAGTGTTTCCTTTTGAAAAGACATCAAACACAGAGCTTTCTGTCCATAAGGACTTCTCAAAAAGCGATTTCACACACCGAGGCAGAAGGGAAATTAAGGGAGATGTCCATGTGCTCTCAGTGCAGATCTCATTCGCTTTCATTCCCACTGGCCCAACTGGCTGCAGTTCTGCACCGGCATCTTCAGCTAAATCTAGAAGCAATTAATCTACTTCTGAAGTTGTAATAAAAGTATATAAGAACAAATAGAGGGTTTTTAATAAAGAAATGCAGATGAGCTGAATGCATCTAGATCTGGGTCCTTACTGACTTTACCACAGTTAGTGGTCCAAAAGACAGGGTTTGGGCAGCAAATATCTCTCTAACAGCTGTAGAAGAGTTCGTTGCTGCCCCAGTGGAAAAAAAAAAAAAAAAAAAAAAAAAAAAAAAAAAAAAAGTCATATAAACTGCAAAATGAAAAAACAACAAAGAAAACCCATTTAGGAATGACTAGTGTGAGGCTGTGAGGAGGAATGTAGACTAGGCTGACTGTGGCAGGTTTAGGATAAACTACCTGCTGTGAAAACCCAAGCCAATGGCCCAGATACTGAATGTGAATATTCCTTGTATCCAAAGTATGCAGACTTAAATAGAAAAGGCTCAAATGTTCCTAGAAAGTGGGAATCCCTGCAGGACAAGGGTGCTGGGAAACCTGCCCCTGCACTGCAATGAGGTGTGCTCACTGTCCAAGTTGCATGTGATGCCGGCATCACGTTGAGACAGGCACATACCTGCTGCATACCCCAGCTGTCCCCAGGCTGCTCCCTTTGAGAATTGGGTGCTCCAGCAGCTCAGATGCAGTCCCCCACACGTGGTGAGGAGACGACTAGGACAGAGGAGACTTGCTGTCCTCAGCCCATGGGGACCCAGTTGGGCCTGATGCTAGCAAAAGCTATGTCTAGAGACTGGCTGACAACTGGGGGCTTCTCCTTGGAGATGAGATGACGGAAAAGAAATTCCAGAAGTATTACAGTTCCACCGATTAAACAGAGATTATAAATAGAAGCTGAAAAAAGAGATGTAGGCAGTAAAACTGGTAAAATATCACTTCAGTTTTTTCTCTGTTTTTTTTTTTTTTTTTTTTTTTTTTTTTTTATGAAAAACTTGTATGCTACTAACACTGAATCTCCAGCACAGCATGAAAGAGAAGAACATGACACACCAGCGAAGAAGAAGTGCTGAAGAATGACTGCTGTAGCGATGCCTTACGGCAATGCCTTCAGTAGAAAGCTGGACTGAGAAAACATACATGCATAAAAATTAGATGCAGCATTAAGCCCTCCAGGGCTCCACAATGCATGCGCTAAGTGTAAAGAACACTTATCTAGAGGCAATGTGAAAGACAAGAGAAATATGCTCTAATAAGGACTTTCTTAAAATTCAAGACCTTAGCACCAACAAAAACACTGCCTTACTCCTGGCCAAGAGAAGCAAGCATGCTCTGATTAGTCCTAGGAGGAGTGGTGTGAGCTGTGGAGCTAATGAACCTGCCCCTGTCTGCTTGTGTCTCATGGTTGAATTGTGTCTATTAAAGGATGAGCATGTGCAGAAGCAAACCCTAGATAATACATCTCTCCTCTGTCCAGTTTGACAGAAGTTTATAGGAGGAACATACAGGAACCCATACATCTCTGTGCCTCTTGGCCAGAGCAGCCAGTGGATTCAAAAGTGGTTTGTGAGGATTAAGTAAGACACTCACGTATTTGTGGCCAGCTAGTGCTACCCATGCCTTGCCTCCCCAGGAAACTAGCTAAAACCAGATCCTTCCCTCATCTGCTTAATAAAGGAAAGTATCCAAGAGAAATGTGGACAAATATTTTGCAGAACTGCAGCCCACTTCTTTTTTTAAATAATTGCTGCATTAAGTGAAGCTGGAACAGCCTCAGAGATCAACACATAGTTCAGATTTCATGAATAGCTGAGCATGAAAAGCCAGGAAGAAAAACAGTCCAAAAAGACTGTAGGTGGTCGGTCAAGCACATCTGCAAAGACACTTGAGTGGGATCAGACTGTGAAAAAAAGAAAACCCACAAAGAAAAACAGAGACCAGCGCTGCAATGGCAATGAGATACACAGCCTTCCCCTTCTGCCTCTAGGCTCCCAAGGAGGAAATGCCGAGGGGTGATGCACTCCGACGGAGCCGCATAATGAACACCATCTTGTTGGGCTGGCTTTGATGGCCCTGAGAAGCTTCCCAGAGCCAGCAGTGGCCCAGCAGACACGCTGGAGACCACCACCTGCTGTGGCCCAGGTGGCAGACCTCAATGACCTCACTCCTCATTCAAATAACCATCGTTCTCAGCAGCTGGGGCCCAGGGTATGTCTATGCCAGTGGCTAAGGCTGTGGCTGAAGGAGTTTCAATGGTATCACAATGGTAATGTCCAATGCCTCATGTGTGGGCCAGCAAAATCTTAGCTAAAAAACATCTAAGGTATACAACAGGCAGTGAACTTTACAGATATACCATTTTCTTACCAAAAAAAATCCAGACCCTAAAGAAATACAGCTGTGAGCCTGTCCTGGAGCCATGCCTTAGAACCAAAGTGACATAATGAATACAGGTTACTGGTTTGTGCTCCACTTCACAGCTTCTAACATAACACAAAATACAAAAGATAACAAAATGTCACATAGACTTAGCAGGCACATTCTATTTCCATCGCATTTAATTGCACTGAATTGTTTCAATAAACATAAATACAAAGAATATAAAGGGCAGATAATGGTTCTATAATAGTAACAATCTCTAGTTATCCACGCCTCTGATGACCCAAAATGAAAATAAATGTATCAAGCTGGGTGTACTACCGATGCTGATTTTTCTCACTTTTCCTCTAGTAATCTTGTACAATTTATTTTGTTTGTGGTTTACAAATTAGATAAAAGCAAACCAGTATCCTGAAATATAGACTTATAAATGTCAAAATATAAGCAAATTTGCTTGGGCACCACCAGACTATTCGTCTTATTAATGACTAGCCTTATTACATAAGATCTGCGTGCTGTGCATTTATAAACCACATAATCAGCTTCATTTGCCTTCAATCACATTCATGCCCTAACAAGCACTTATCGAGATAAGATGAATGGCATCACATATTTTGCCATAAGGTGTTTTACAACTCATACCTGGCTAGACAATGTTTATTCCTCAAACTCTCCCGTAATTACAGATATTGCTTAAGTAACTCATGTGTGTGCTGGTGCTCTGAAGCACACCATGTAAACACACCTTGGAAGACTGACTTACCACCTGTGGGGGAGATGATATCATACTTCCTTGGTGGTATTACCATAAACCCTCAGTTCGCATTCGCTTGTAATACGAGACACGGGAAACACATGCTGCATGTAGCTAGAAGATAAAATGACACATCTCACTTTTTAATCATTTTGACTTTCCACGGCATAGCCAAGTTTTTTGTTGTGTTTCTTTAGTGCAATGTTCTTTGCCAATATTTCTTGTCTTCATTCTCATCCACAATCTTTTCAAGATGCAGTTCTCATCACTGCATATGCCTCTCTTGCTAGAAGGTGTGGGCATTGTTATAAAAGACAATCTTAGTGAAAATAAAGGCATTGCTCACATACACCATGGAAAAAAAATGGTCTACTGTCAACACGGAGGTTTAGCCTGAATCCTCTCAATTTCTCTGAAGATGGTCCAAGTCAAAAGAAACGCTAAGCCAGAGAAGGTTTGTGAGAAGTGAACACGCAAAGAACCTTACTGGGGTACAGAAACACATCGTACCTTCCTCCAAACCCCACAGCAACTATTTCATGTGGCTACTGGGAAAAGTGCCTGGTAATTGTGTGCAGTAATTAAATGAGTCCTCTTCATCAGCTATGAGCAGAGAAATAAATCGTGGTCACAGAAGAACTGCACATCTGTTCACTTCAGAGAGGAAATTAATCCTGGTAAGAACTAGTCTCTGCATGAGGGTTTTGCACGCATACCAAGTGCCCTTAATTTCTCTTTTTCTGTTTTCTGTACAAAGCGGAGTGGACATTTTAAATGACAAAAGATATCTCATTGAAATATCTTAGTTCCACAGTCACTGGAAAAAGTTTTTGAAGAGATAGCTTGGGCAATTATTGAAGCAAAGAAATGAAAGATAACTTTGATGGAGAAGATGGTCCTACGCGTGTACTCCGCCCAAATATTCACACAGTGGTGAATTTTTCTGAGCATCTAAACAGATTAGCGGCCAGATGAGGAGGAGAGTTCAAGAATAATGTTTTCCAAGCAGATTATAAAGATAGCTCCTGCTGAAGCAGAAATAGCTGTTCCTGGGGACAAGTAACCCTTGTGTCATTCCCATGTGAACAGGAAACACTCTTAATCACCACAAGACTGCTATGATAATAAACTAATAAAAGCAATGAATTTCAAAGTTAGCTACACATCCACATACTTAGCTATTACAACTTCTTCATACTGTGTTTGTTCAATATTTTCCATTACATCACAAGAAATTGTTGCAGGACATATAATATTGAACATAAATTTCTTACTGCTCTGAAAAGAGGGACACAAGATAATGCAGATAGCAGTCCTAGGGTTGTGTGACATGAGATTTATCTCAAAAAACCACAACTTTTTGTTCTACTCACTTGTGCTCATTTGGGTACCCTTGTCCAGTTCTAGGCTCTGGCTTAAAGAAAAACACATAGCAACAGCTGGATGCCTGGAAAAATAATTGACAAGAATCACCATATGTTTAAAAACTATAATCTGCAAGGAGACTGGGAGGGTCCATCTGGAGAAGACTGAGGGGACACACTACCTCTGACTTCAAATGTGTTCAAATATATAAAGGCCTGAATACAGAAGAAGCTACTCTCTGGGTTCCTTGTGGGTAAGAGGGGGTATGTCTGAAGCACAAGAAGGCAAGCTGAGGCGTGACATTTGGGAAGGGGTAACAAAGCCATGGCCATATTGTCAAAGGATGAAGGGGAATCTCCACCAGGGATGATTTTCAGGAGGGCTCAAACAACCATCTTCTGGGGATGTTACAGGCATATTTGATCTGGGCTTGGGAGCAGCACGGTGGGTTGCATTATCCCTGGAGATCCTCCCCAGTCCTCTACGGATCCAGCTCCATACTCCCCCTCCACAATTTCCAGTTGAAGTTTTTGGTTTCCTGGGCTCCCAAGCTGCTTCACCTTGCATGTGGGGACATGAAGACAAGGAACAAGCAGTCACAGTGAGGAGCTTTGTGACCTCTGATAGCTCCCACACGTGTTGCTGGTACTGTGAGCAACGCATCTGCAGCTGAGGTCCTGCAAGTGAACCGTGCACGTTTCTTCTCTCACGAGTCAGCACATGACCACATCCATGGCAGCATGGGGTTGTTTGTCCCAGATGATACCTAACAGATGTAATAAAAGACGCACTCCCTGGCCGGTGGAGCTGGCTATGTGTTTATTTCTACTGGTTTAAAACATGCTTGTTCTCTCCTCAGCCTTTCTTAGTTAAACAGAGAGTATCTGTACAAAGTTATCTGCCAGTGGGAACACTCAGTAAGGGTCTGCTTGAGCATCAGAAGATATTAGGTAAAATGGGCAATGCCGGGCAAAAGTATGAAAAAAGGAAAACGAGACCATGGATAGGAACAGAAGCAATTACATCTGGATTTTACTGTCGAGCAAGTAAAAAATGTCAGGGGTGGCCTCTGGAAAGTCCCTAATCATGTTGATTCAGTGCTTGCCACTCTAAATTGGAATTTTAATAATTACATAGCAAGTGTGCTGTACTGCTATGCCTATGAGTGATTTCAAAAGAGTCTGCAATTACCTCACAAGAAATGTTATTCACATTATTATCACTATGATCTATGTACATCTATGCAAAGAGAACTGCATCCCCAGGTGATCTATTTCAGGTGCTGCCAGGAATTTAGAGGTAAGTAACTACTCACAGTGAGATTGTTCCTTCATAGATTTAGCACTGACAGAGATGCTTATCCTAGATTACAAACTGCTTTGCTGTGTAATCTGCACATTTGCCTAAATCTTAAATCGAGGACAAATAAGGGAGAGCCCACACCAAATTCATCCTGCAATATGTAAAAAGGACGCTGTGGAGCAAAAGAGGTCAAGAAAAGGTATGTTAAAACCACAGTAAACAACTCATTTTAGAATGCCTGATGTGGGCTTAGTAAGCAGAATCCTCATGCTTATGTGCTGAAATAATAATTTCAGCTGACCCTCATGGAACAGTGAGAATTGTATGCCTGGCATAACAAGTACAACTTGACCATAGCACTCCACAAGGCAAGTATACTTGGAAAATAGATAAAAATACCTTGGTTCTGTAAAACCACTACAAACTTGCTCTGTCGGTTCAAATCAGCCCAGAAAACTCTGAAGAGATCACCAGATTTTATCCCAGAGTAGATAGGATTTATTCATACTGCTCTTACCAGTAACATATATCCTTACACACCTGGCATGAAGCACAGAAAATCGATCAGATCAGTTTTGCTGATGATCTGGTAGTGCACTGCCATGGCATTAATGTGCACCCATCGATCCCACAGCTAACTGTGCTGGGAGATGACCAGCTAGATGTGTGCTTCCAAGAAATAAGTGCTTAAAGGAAAGTTAAATAAAGGGCTTGTGGTTGTTGCTACCGTAAAGGAGAAATGCTTGTCAACGTAAACATAAAAAATAATTGTAAAATCATCTAACAAGATTGCCAGCTAACAGGACTGAAAAAGCACTCAGATATAAGAGACATTACCAGGACTAAGAGTGAAGTGTATGGGCTTGCAGAGAGCTGACGGCTACCTGGCTGCCCTCCACCTGCAGCACTTGGTGAATGTGCAATAAAGTGCATAAATGTGTGCCAGGGCCACCATCACCTCTGCTCTGCTTAAACACGCAAAGCCGCGTCAGGCCAGAACAATCCTGAAGTGGACCTCATTCCAGCTGGTTCACCCCCACCAAAACAAGGCAAAGCCATGTACGTGCTGACCACAGCAGAGAAGCAGTTTTTTAACTTGTCAAAACCTTCAACGTGCAGCCTTTTCCAGTGCTCTGTTTTCTTGGCAGAAAGTTTTTCCTAGTGGTTAAATCTTCCATAATGGTCAGGTAAGTTTTGACCATACATCCATTGCAGCTGGAAAAAATCCCCAGTCCTCGTTACTTTTTATAACATCCATCTAAATACTGAAGGCCTTAGCCTAAGCAAGCCAAAGAGTTTCCATCTCCTAAGCTTTGCTACAGGCCTCTGCTCTACTCCTACCTCCCTCCCTCCAGTCTGTCCGTGTCTCGTGAATACAGTGCTTAAAATTGCAGAGTTCCCCTGCAGAGACTTCCTCCGAGCAGGGAGAGACTTAGAGTCACCACACTCATCTTGAGTATTATCCTGCTTCTTACACATTGCAGAGCAAAATCTGCCTTTTACAACATCACCACCACTGTTTCATTTGTGATCTGTCATGACACCAGCATCTGGTGAAAATACTGTTAGGTAGAGAGCAGGAACCAAACTCATTTGCATCTAGTCCTCTGCACTTCATCTTGTCGGTGTCCAGTCTTCCCAAATCAGTGGCGATACTAAGCCTGCTTCCTGCACTCGCAGCCAGCTGAAGCTTTCCTCTCTCATTTGAATCCGTATGGAAATACTGGCTTACATGAAATGGCCCATCATTTCTTCTAATTGTAATAACTTACAGAATGGTGTACTGCTTAAATCAAGGGGATAACTGAACATATGCTGAGTTTATCAACATTTTTCAAAGCTCTTCTTTTCTCAGCATTTCAAGAAATTTCCCGTGCAAAAATACTTAGCGCAAGCTTGGCACCATCGCTTTTTCCACAGGCACTGTAAACGGCGAAGCTGTTGGTGTGCTGAAACCCTTGCTTAATCACACCTCCAGAGACTGCCTGCATCTCTCTCCCCCACTCACACCCAGCCTGTGTGCTCCCTCGGCAGCTGGAGGTGCATTACGGGCAGCTCTGCCTGCTGCAGCAGCAGCAGGACAACCGAGGCAGGTTGTCACTGCTGCTGGGTTTTAAGTGTGCACTGCTTCAGGCTCTGCCTTCAGCTCTGTAATCCTCATCCAACAAACAATCCTTGTTTGTTCCCCTGATCTAATGTCAAGTTCCCTATCCAGGAATTCGAAGTCTTCATTAGGCAGAGGACTTGCCCCATGTTCCAGCAGTCACTGCTGTGTGACACAAGCAGTGGAAATGCTGACTATGAGAAAAATATCAAGAACTCATCTCAGTCACTGGGCTTCCATCAAAAGCCCTGTTACCTTCAGTGGGACTTTCTTTTGCATCTACAAGTGAAACACTGGCGTGCTGCTTCTTCACAGCTTCTTCATACCTGCCTCCTCATACTTCTTTTTGATAAAGTAAACCGGAATTACTTTAATAAAGGAAAAGAAGAATAATTTACAATGCTTGTCATATGCTCTTTCATAGCCTGTACGCTGGTGGGCTTTCTTGCCCAGGGGAAAGGGAAAGGTCGAGGCACAGAAATATCCAAGTCCTCTTCAGCTTTCGCTCCAGGATACACTTTATTATCTAAACATCAAATTCATAAAGTAACACAAAGCAAAGCTATTCCCTCATCCAAAGCCAGCTGCAGGGGCTCCCAAGCTTTCCATGCCAAAAAAAAGGGCACACATCTCAATCTAAACCCCTGCTGAAGCAAGTGACAAGCAGGCAGCTTGTAACCCTTTCCTGACTGTTTAACCCTGTCACAACAGGGTTTGCTGTTGGGAACGTTTCCTTCCAGGGCTGGAACAGACAGCTTTACAGTCTTTCAGGTTTTTGGGAAAACAGCATTGTAAAGGCTTGCTTTGTGCATCAGTACTTACAGCAGGACTATATAATTTTGCTGAACCTATTTAAAAATCCAGCCATGGAATGGTGTTTGTGATTTATTATATTTGTTGGTTTTTACAAAATGGAAAACTTTCTGTATCACAACAAACCTGTATATACGTTTTATCTTCGAGAAATATTCTGAGCACAGGAAGACCAGCCATGTGTTAAGAGTTCACGACCTCTAAGAAGCTGCTATTAGATGTGAGTTTTCCACACTCAGCCAAACTATGAAGATAAAGGGGGATGAATAAAAATGAAGATATGCAAAATTGCTGTGTATTTGGGATGCTTGGAACAGGAAAACATGATGGGAAGCAGAAAACTAAGAAGGAAAATAAGAGTTTTTAAAATAAAGCGTGATACTCAAAGGGGCAGATAATCAGAGGGATGCAAACAGGAAGAAAGAAATAGTCGAGTGGAGAGGAGAAATGTAAACACATTTATTTTCAAGGCTGCTTCACATAAAGGTCTTTCACAAGCAGACCATGGGTGCCTGCTGTGGGCTTCTGAAGACAGAAGGCAACTTTGTTTTTTTTTTTTGACTTAAAAATAGGATTAAAAACTCAGTCCCTCATTTGCTATCCCACCAATTTAGACATCATTTTCCTGAGTGCTGGCTGCCCAAGTTCTGTTTTAACACGCTAAAGAACAGTGGTGCAGATACTAGGCAGCTCCACATTGAGTGTTATCACTCCCAATTTCATAAGGAAGCTGAGGCACAGAAAAGATTAAATGTGCTTATTCCAGAAATATAAACTTAATATAAGCTTACTTTCTTGCCAACAGGTCCATCTTGTGTTCTGCTATTTTAGCAACCATTTAATGATTCCCTCATTTGAAAGAGTAGCACTTGACTCTCTGTACCTTGACACACTGTCTCTGAGGGATGTGTGAGTACCAAAGTCTGCCCCATAAGGACAAAACTGCATTTCATTTATGTCACGCTCACTTCTTGGGAGATAAGAGGTGGTGCAAAGAATGAATAGGATCTTTCCCATTTCCTAAACCTTCAAAAGAAATGTCTGATGAATTCCTTTGGCACAGTCTTTAACACTGGGTTAAGACACATACCTGAAACAAAACCACTCAGGTTATAGACTTCAAGGTAAGTTTATTTGCCTGGCAGATAAAAACACTTCCCTTCTGCTTGAAGACCTAGCTAATTTGATGTGGAATCAGTGAAATGCAAATAATAATAATAATAATAATAATAATAATAAAGCAACCAAAGAAACACAATACGTTACTAGGCTTTCTGCTTGGTTATGTTCAAGATGAGCAAGCAAGTGTGAAGGATCAGGACTGGACACCACAGCTCCTTGCAGTTTTCTGCTGTAACTACAAGACAAACCATGGCACACGGGAGTGGTGGATATTCTTTAAACTGTGTTCAGGGAGGCTAGCTCATGTGCAATCTCTTCAAGCACTTTAGGGGGCTGAGACCTATGCCACAAAATGGATGCAGCCTTGGCAGTGCTGCATCCCTGCACACTCAGCACTGACCCCTCTGCTGCAAAGCGCCTCATCTGCAGCCTCCTCCTCCTCCTGCAAGCCTCCCCCCACCATGCCACCAACAAATAGGGAGGTGTAAATATCCCCTCTGCCATTTTTGCCTAATTTTCATTAAGCTTTCGTGAGATGAGTTGCAGGAGCAGCCAGGAGCAAGCGGCACCACAGGTAAGATGACCATAGACACCTTGAGGGCAAGACTGGTGCTCTGTGCAAAACTGAACTAGAGGCCTGCGCATAACCGGTAGGTTAAGTAGGAACTAAATCAGCTTCTGTCACTTTAAAACTTTCCTCCACCCTCCATAACCTCCATCCATCAGTTGCCTGCAGCATGTATATTGAGGAATCGCGTGCAAACGTTACCATAACCCAAGGCTTAACATAAACTATACTCTTTCAGGTCATTGGCAAATAACAGGTATATCCGGTTGTGCCTTTGTACTTGCCTGCACGCAAATTAAAAGCGCATGTAAAGTTACAATAATCAAAGTCAGTCAGGGGGAAGGGGAGGAGAGCAGGGGGATAATAACCGGGGGATCGGGTTATTTATCTTCACGGCGAAGCCACTGAGAGGAGCCTGCTTGCATGCCATTTACACCTCAAAAGAAAGACAGGGGCAAACCTGGCTTTTGGCCAAAGCCATCCCCCAGAGCGCCCCGAGCTGTGCCTAGTCCTGCTTTCTCCCTGCAGCTGGTAGAGCGCCCTGCTACCTCCACTGCTGCTGCTTCCCCGCGGCCTCCTCGCGACCACCTGGGCCGCAGGGTGAGGGCGTCCTGCTGGAGGCCAAGGCGGGCCTCCGGCCTTCCTCCAGGGCAGACCTTTGCTCTCCTGCTCCTTGTCGTGAGGGTGCACCTCCAGCACCATGCGACCTCTGCGGCTGCTTCACCCCCTGCAGAGGCGATGCCCATGGGGTGACCCCAGGACAAGCTCTGCCACACAGATGGGCACGAGTAGGCACGGGTGGGCACGGGCTCCACTGCTGCTCTCCCTCGAAGGGCAGGCATCAAGCCGTGGTCCTGCAGCCACCGGGAGCCTGGGTGTGGGCTGCTTGGGAAAGGGAAGAATTTATGGCAATTTCTTTCTGCCTTTCTCCCTTGGCGTGCCATGAGATTAACAGACATTAGTGAATGCCTCTTACCGGAGCGCTGCGACAAGACAAAACCTGCCCTGACTGGCACCTGCAGTCTGCTTCCCTTGTGGTCTTTGATCTGCCATTGCTGAAGGTTAGAAGACCTGAACGGCTCAGAAACAGACACTTCCCTTGGGTTTGCTTCCAAACGCTAGCAGCGATCAGCGTGTGTCAGGAGTGTTTTCTTTCCCTGACGAATTTACTGAGGGGGCTAGAGGAAACCTTTATTACTATTGCTTGTCTTACAGGAGGAGGCAACTGTCTTGATGCAGCCATGATAGGGAATACTGTAAAAATATCCTGTGCTCAGTTTTCCACCATTGACCACAGATACCACAAAGGGAGTTTCCCTTATCCCCTTGGTTTGACTCGATTTTCTCTAATCCTTTCTTCAAATTAAAAAGTGTGCAAATAAACAACTCCCATTTCCCATACCCCAGGGAAGAGCATGAATAATTTTATAGGCTAGAGTATTACCCGCACACATCCCAGTCCTCAGAACTTGACTCATTTCATTTACCACTAAAATGCAGTTACTGCTGGAGGCAAATACACCAAACCCTTGCGCAACAGAGCGAAGGAAGCCAAGAAAGCCCTACTGCAGAGGATGGGCAAACCTTTCTTGAGCTAGCTTTAACAGCCAACTCACTGAAGGCCTGTTTGGGATTCCTGCATTTACATCTGATAGGACACTTCAGCAAAGCCAAGGTAGCCAGACTCTTTTTGGAGGAAAATCTATGTGAGGATTGTTCACAAATACTACTGACCTTCAGGAATGGAGGAAGGAAGGGGGGTGAGCGTGTTCCCTGGTGCATTTGACAGGGGTGACATTTTTAAGGGGTGACATTTGCAAGCATCTACTTGACTGACATGAAATTTCTAAGCTCATGACATGGATTTTCTTTGGAAAATCCCCGCTAAGTACCTGTCTCTTCATGTTTAAAAGCTAGGGAAAGCCCTCATGATGCACACACCATCGTGTCCCTGTGTGGTTTGTCAGCCATCTTGGCAATCAGTTTGTGCCCAGCACAACGTCCTCTCTCAGAAAACCTGAAAGAAGCAGGCTTAAGTAAAGGATAACATTTATTTAAAACACTGTAAGCTCTCCATTACAAAAGTTTGATCACTTGGACCAGAAATTACCCCAGGCCCCAAATTCAAGAACTCCCTTTAGCAGCAAGATTAGAGGTGTCATAACAGGGGACAAAGTAATGGTCATACCTCCACACAGCTCCTGTACCTACGTCAGACCTGCAGTCCCCACCACGCAACCAGATTTATTCTCTGAAGGAAGGAGAATTCTGAAATTCAGCTTGGATCACTCTAGAGACTGCTAAATTTAAATTGTGTTGCCTATTGTAACATTTTGAAGAGCAATTTTGCTGCCAAGGGATCAAAGGATGGTACACAAACAGAGCAAACTGAAGAACCCAAATGACCAATATATGTGTCATGAGAAATTATTGCTTGGGAAGTGGTGAGCTGAACATTCACACGTTGGTTTAGCTAATGTCTAAGACACCTAAGACATGTGATAGGAAAAACTGTGTTCTCATCAAAAAGCTGTAATTTTCTTCCTTTCATCTGTGCTTTCCCATCTCTCTGCAAGAGGCATTGTCACAGCGTCTACTGGCAGAGTTCCCTCACCTGGAAACTGCAGGTCACCGTCACTTATAACTTTGTCCAACTCCAGTCATCTGGTCTGAAATTTCCTATCCCAGGAAAACCCATGTTTCATGTTATAGTTTTAAAAAATGTTCAATCTAAAAACAGTTGAGCCTGTTTATAAGAACAAAGTAAGTGTTCATGTTAGAACACGGTGGTGGCCTTTCCTTTGAAATGCTTTGTAACCTCAAGCTTTAAAGCAGGGACTTGACCTTTGTCCACATAATGTATTTTCTCTCAAATTTGTGCTTTTTTACTCTTCCCTTGATAACTCACTCAAATTCGGACAAATTTCCCATCTCTAAAAAGCCATATTTTGCACATCTATAGTAGAGACTCTGCAGAACTTCATAACTAAAACTCCAAAAACTTCACCCATAGAGAATATATTTCTGCCTGTGAGTGAGGCAGACTTTACTTTCAGCTGTAGCCTGGAGATGGTTTGAGCTACCATCCATCGCTATGCTGAGCATACAAATACACTGGCATTTGCTGAAATGCCAAATATTAAACTCCTCGAGTTAATAAAGCAACAGGACTACAACCTCTACATCACAACTACTAACACAGCACCCAGCAAAGCCTGGAAAACAAATGAGAATATAATATTACTGCTTGGTAACACATTAACATTATTAGCCCCCGATGTTACTACTGTTTTTAGGTGTGAGCTATCACACTGTCCTGCCTGTAAATTTTCTATAATTCAAAATACAGGTGGGTCCTGACGGCACAGCCCTTGGTTCTGCCAAACCCAGAACGGAGTGGGGATGTGACGCTGCTTGATGCCGCCGGGAGTCCCCCTGCTACAGAGGGACAGTGAGCAGGCACAACAGTTTACCCACTGATCACATTTTGAGAACAGATGCAAATCTTGAGCAGGGTCTAAGCTTTCCTAAATATTGCTGTTTTGTCCATCTTTCAAGTGTCTCAGGATACTTTAATAAAGAGCATTTGTGTAGCAGAAATATACACACACACAATATGCCACGAATTAGTGTCCAACAGTGTGTAAATTAGATTTCACTCTTTTGCCCCACGGCAGAAGATAGTTTAAAAGGCTAGTCGGAGGGTAGCCTCAAAGCAATCAGCTCTTTATTTTCCTCTTAAGGAAGACTTAGCTGCATGGTTACATCTACTACTGTCAAGAAAAGCCCACACAGTTTGGAGAGAAATGCCTGAATTAATGCTAACACTATGCCCTCATTTTCTGCAGTCCCATCTGTGTGTTACCTGTGTGAAAGCAATCTCCAACGCATGCCTTTATGTTGCAAGTAACACGGAAAATGCAAACAGATGGAGAGGCGACAAATCAGACCAGCACTGAGCTGAATACCAGTGAGTACTGGGAGGTTTCTTCCCTTCCCTCGGCAGCTGTGGGAACTCGGCTCAGGGCTAGGAGCCCAACTGGGGCTTTGCAATAGCCAGGGAGAGCTGGAAATGTGAACTGGGAAGTCAGTGGGAATGCAGGGAAGAGCAGAAGTCCAAGGAAAGCTGCAAATTAATGAAGGTTAAGAATGTGATATGTAACCACAATATATATACTTAACAAGCATGCCAAAAATGCTTTAATTTAGGCCACGGTAAGCACATAAATATCCCTGAATCATGGAGCTGCAGCTGGCTCCTGTGCATGCCTGGCGCCCTGAGCAGCGCTGAGGATGTGTCTCCTCGCATTTTGCTGGCATCTCGTCCTTGGCATCACGGGAAAGCCGCCAAGCTGAGGAAAACCAGGAACGTGCAGCAGACATGATCTTATTATCTTCCACTCTTGTGGTAGCCCTGCCTTGGGTTAGTCTTAGCACTGAGCAGTTCTGTGTGGCATAGACAGCCCTGAGCATGCGAGTACATCTCCATGGCACAGAGCAGCAGGTGCCAGCTCTGGACCCAGCTGTCCCAGGGGGTCCTGATGGAGCAGCTGCTGCAGATCTTCTGCTCCTGGATCCAAAACTTCTTGAAGCATAGTGATAACTCAAGATCGTGCTGGACTCCTGTGCAGGTGTAACCTGAGCAAGCTCCTGTAATCGCAGAGGCTTATAGGAGTCAAGTTCTGATTGTTTCAGTGGTGATTTTCCTGACTTCCATCAGTATAGTCGAGATTAGAATCGAGCTCGAAACGTAGAGTAAAATTTTAAGCAGCAATAGAATAAAATTTTATGCAATAGGATGTTGCATTTAAGCTTCCAAATGATCTGTGTTTTATAGCGACGCTACTTGTTTCTTCATCTGATATAGTATTGTGCAACATTCAGACACAGGCAATCGGAAACAATATTTCCAAGGGATTATTTAACAGAGAATGGGCTGGATCACTCTATAAACAGTAAACAATTTGTACAAGCTCTGCACCGAAGCGATTCCAGGATAAAACATTGCTCAACTGTTGTATAATCTGCCTTAAGGGTTTGTAAAATGAAGAGCGAAAACCCAGGTACAGGAAAGAGCCAAAGGAACCCAGTGAGAGGGGTTCTCCATGGCATGCCACAAAAGGAAGTGGTAAGGAAAGAAAAGGAGACTATGACAAGTCCTTGAGAAATTCCAGTTGCTGCTCAAGAGGATTTATGTGCGGCGGCTCCTAACTGACCTTGCCAGTACCCAAAAAAGCAGCCAACGGCTGTCACAGTTCGAAGAAAAACTGAGAACTGAGTCTGCAAACCCTTATTTAGGTAAGTAGCTCTTAACACTTGCATAAAAACCTGGTAAGGGTTAAGAGGTTTTCTTGAAAAAGGGAGGACGGTGGCAGAGAGCTGAAAAGTTCCTCTCAAAAGGCAAACGAAGCCTCTCCAGGTTCTGCAGTTCCTCTCCCTCTACCAGACTTTCACCTGCGTAACAAGGGCTCTTGTCCACCTACAGAAAGCACCTCTGTTCAGAACTGCAGGGGTACTGATGTCCCCACAGACTCTGCCAGCCTCTCCGTCTGGCATTCCTGTCAAATCAATCAGGATCTTTAACAGATTAAGCCTGAATTCCTTTCCCTTAATCCCAAACCCACCCACTGCTGCCCCTTCAACTGCTTTCCTCTTCCATATCTCACACTGAGTACGTTTTTCTAGGCCTCGGAAAAAAAATCACTCTAGGCAGCGTACATTTTCAGCGATTCAGCCTTTAGTTCTGAACAAAACTAGCTTTGCCTCCGAAATTTGGGACTGGCTTCAGCAGTACCCGTGTCTGAATAAAGCCCCAGAATTTGGAGGAAAGAAGCATGCGTTATCTAAGAGCAATTCTGAACTTTGTGCTGCTAGAAACACAAGAAGAGGAGTGAATAAAGAGGTAGGCAGGAAGGCAATTTGTGGAGTATAACGAAGACCGAGGGCTGGTCCCTCTCTCGTCATGCAACCACAGGGGGGATTCACCCAGGCTATCCTTGGTGGTAAGGGACTAATGAAGGTCACAAAGCATCAGCGCCTAGAAAATTGGGCGAACTTTTATCGCATACAGCCATCGTAACGCTCAGGTTAAAACATAATAGCAGCCTGAGACTGTAAATACCTTGTGAGCACAGCACCCAGTGCAGGGGCTCCAGCTGGTACCACCACCAAGGAACAACACATCTGAAAGACATTTTTCTTTCTTTCCTCTCTAATAGTGACAGAATTCCTGAAGACCAAAAAGAAATGGGAAAAAAATAGAGCAAAATACTTTCTTACAGTATAGAAAAAAAAATGTACCGGGACTTGTAAATAACTTCTAGGCTCAGGACTTATTTACAGCTATAAATAATGCCCTAAGCCATGGCTCTGCAGCTCCCAGCACATACCCTGCTGTCACCTCCTGCTGAATGCTCTTCCTCCTGCCCACTTCAGCCAGGGCTTGGCCACCTCGCAGGCATTATTTCTTTGTAAGTTTGGATTTACATGGGAGTTGGAATGGAATCTCCTCTGCTTGCTCCAGACTAAATGGCAGTCTCTCAGAGTGCAATGCAACTAGTTTACGTGCTGCTTCCAAGGCAGGATTTAGGGACTTACTAAGAAGAGCTGTAATGTCTGGGCTTTAGGCAGTTGACTCCCACAATCACCAGGAAAAAGCCGAGTTTGCCTGCTGGCAATGGCAAATGCCCAGCGGTACATCCCAGAGCTCCGGTAGCTGCTATAACCAGCCCAGAAACAGCCTCTGCAGGGAGAAGCCCCTGTCTCTTCTTTGACGCGTGAGTGATGAAGGAGGGAGGGGTGGCTGTCGGGGTGGGACAGGCCACCTAGCCACAGCTGAGTCACTGCAGCACGTGAAATTTGCTTTCTACCTTATGGTGGGAGGGGGAGAGATCAAAGCCCAGGTCTCTCCCCAAGCTTGTTGCGGCCCTCAGGCCGCAGGGACAGAGCTGTGTGGCTCCCCTTTGAAGGTGGTTCATGTGCGGGGACGGACTGTGGCTTCCAGCTCACCCCAGAGACAGGGTGGGAGGAAGGGAGCTTACTTCTGGCACTGCGGGGGAAAGCTCTGACACCTCTGGCACTTGGCAGTGGCAGGAAGAGGCAGCACAGCGCGTACTGAAGCACACAGATGGGATTTTAGAGGCATGCGGAGAGACGCGACCGATGCTGGCTTGAGCAAGAGCCGTGCTGCTGTCGGGGGGAGCCCAGGGCCGTGGCAGCAGACAGGAGCGCGGTCCTTCGCAGGGGAAGAAGCAGCAGAGCCCCGGCCAGGGCTGGGATCGCGCTCCGAGCTGGGCTGCCTCCCAGCACCTCATTTAGCCTAATCCCCAAACGCTACCAAACCCCCTTTATTCCTCTCGCGATGTGCCCGCGCAATATCTGACAAAGAAGTTCCCATTCTTTATTTTTCCTCTCCCCACCAAACACCCCAGCGAAGCGAGACCTTTCCCTTTCCCATCTCCCTCCCAGGGGCTTCCCTCACTCCGGGCCGGGGCTGCAGCCCCCGTTCCCCTCCGGGGCCGGGTGGAGGGGATTGAAGGGCTAAAACAACAAACCCTCCGAGGCCGGAGGGCGGCGAGGCCGGCGGGGTGAGAGCTGCCCGGCGCTCCCCCGCCGCCTTCCCCCCGAGCCGCTGTCAGGTACGGCGAGGAGGGGTAGGGGCCCGGGGAGGAGATGGCTGGAGGCTTTCCAGCCCCGGCTCACGCAATGCAAACTCCGCACGCAACGGGGAGGCGACAGGCGGAGGAGGGGAAGCTCGGCAGCTCCCTCGAGCCCCCCCGAGATGCAGGGAGACGGTGCCTCCTGACACAAGAGGGGCTGCTGCGAGCCTGCCGGCCGCTCTTCTCCGCCGCAGCTTTTGGTCCGAGACGTAAATAAAAAAAAAAAAAAAAATAGAAAAAGAAAAAAAAAAAGCATCCGGCGGCTCAGCCGCTCGGCTTGGCGACGGACCAAGGGCGGCTGGCAAATAGCGGCGACCCCTCCGGCCAGGGGAAGGGCCATTTGTCAGCGGGGCCAACTGCGGCACGCCCGCACCGCAGCGCACCGCGGATGCCGGGGGATTTAAAGCCGCGGCTTCCCATGCCAGGAGCCCAGGAGAGGCTGCTCCGGTTCAGGCTCCGGATCGGCGGGGCGGGCAGTCCCCCTCTCGCCCCCTGAGCCCCCCAGCTCCTCTCCCGTGGAGGCTGCGGGGGTCCCGTCGCGGCTCCCGGCTGCGGGCAGGTGGCTGCCGGCGGGGCGAGCTCCGAAGGTGACAGCGACTCCATGGGGAGAAGGAGCCGGGGCTCCCGATGAGTTTCCCAGAGCCCGGGATCTGAACGCCGCGCGCTCCGCAGCTGCCCGGCTCCTCTCCATCCTCCCCGAGGGCTCTGATGGAGGCTGCGTGCAACAGGTCAGTGCTGCCGTCTCCCTCCTTCTCCCCCGCACCGCTTCGGGCAGGCTGCGGCACACGGGGGAGCGCAGCCCCCGGGCACCTCCGGTCGCCGAGGAGTGGGGCCGGGGACAGGCTCGGCCGGAGGGGGCTCCGCGGCTCTTTAACTCGGCGGAGCGATGCTGAGCGCCGGGATGAACCTGTCTGCGTGCGGGGAGATCGCCCGGCGAGAGCATCCTCCCCGGCCCCAGCCGTTTGCCCCGCTTCAAACCTCCCCTGGCAGGGGGGATAAAGCAGCGGCCCCGCCGCTTTTGATCCTTTATCGTTGATTATCCCGTTTTCTTGTTTCTTTTTGCACAGGACCCAGGCGGCCGCGTAGCGGGGACGCGCTGCTACCCCAGCGCCCGCCCGGCCGCCTGCGCGCCGCCGTGCCCTCGGGCTCCCTCTGACCTGTCCCCTTCCCTTGCAGCATGGCCATGGAGAGGCTGGGGGAAGCCCTGCGCGCCCCCCCGGCCCCGCAGAGCTGCCTGCTGCTCCTCCTGTGCCTGCTGGCCGCCGTGCACCTGGGCAAGCTCCTCCTGCAGCAGAGGCGGCGGCGGCGGCAGGGCCAGCGCCGGGGGCCGCCGGGCCCCTTCCCCTGGCCGCTGATCGGCAACGCGGCGCAGCTGGGCAGCGCCCCGCACCTCTCCTTCGCCCGCCTGGCCGGCACCTACGGCGCCGTCTTCCAGCTGCGCCTGGGCCGCTGGCCCGTGGTGGTGCTGAACGGCGAGCGGGCCATCCGGCAGGCGCTCGTCCGCCAGGGGGCCGCCTTCGCCGGCCGGCCGGCCTTCCCCTCGTTCCAGCTGGTGTCGGGCGGGCTGAGCCTGGCCTTCGGCGGCTACTCGGAGCTGTGGAAGCTGCACCGGCGGGCGGCGCACGCCACGGTGCGGGCTTTCTCCACCGGCAGCCCCGCCACCCGCCGCCTGCTGGAGCGGCACCTGCTGGGCGAGGCGCGGGCGCTGGTGGCGCTGCTGGTGCGGGGCAGCGCCGGCGGCGCCTTCCTCGACCCGTCGCGGGTGCTGCTGGTGGCCGTGGCCAACGTGATGAGCGCCCTGTGCTTCGGCCGCCGCTACAGCCACGGCGACGGCGAGTTCCTGCGCCTGGTGGGGCGCAACGAGCAGTTCGGGCGCGCCGTGGGCGCCGGCAGCCTGGTGGACGCGCTGCCCTGGCTGCGCCGCTTCCCCAGCCCCGTGCGCGCCGCCTACCGCGCCTTCCGCGACCTCAACCGCGACTTCTACGCCTTCGTCCGCCGAAAATTCCTCCAGCACCAGCGCAGCATGCGGCCCGGGGCCGCCCCCCGCGACATGATGGACGCCTTCATCCGCCTGCAGCGGGAGCAGCCGCGCCTGCAGCTCGAGCACGTCCCCGCCACCGTCACCGACATCTTCGGCGCCAGCCAGGACACGCTCTCCACCGCCCTGCAGTGGCTCCTCATCTTCCTCATCAGGTGCGAGGGGAAAGGGGAAGGGGGGGGGGGGTAACGCGCTGCCTCCCGTGCGAGTCGGGGGAGCTGAGGGGCGTCGGGGAAAAAATCACAGCCGGGCAGCGATAGAAAAAGGCGTAGAAAAAACACGGTGAAGAAATCACACCTGAACAGTAATATAAAAGGGTCTAAAAAAGTACACAGACTAAGAGTAGGATATTCATAAAACTCTTCTGAGCACTGTTTCTGGGATTTTTCAAAGCATGCGGACCTCCACGGGTGCGTAACATGTCCAGCGCTAACAAACCCCGTGCCGGCTTCTCGGAGTCACACACACAGCTGAAAAACCAAGTTGTCGTTCTGCCAGAAAGCCCTGTATTTAAAAAAGTCAAGTTTGCTATAGAATGAAACTTCAAAATTGGGTCAGTATATACAGCCTCAAAACATTTTAAGTTAATTTCATTTTTTACATTAATGTCACATGTAATTATTTTTCAACATGAAAATTGAGCAAACCTAAAATGACACCACTGCATGGAAATTTGGGATTTTGCAAAGTTTTCCAGCAAGATCTACATGAGCAAAGTTTAAAAATATTGCAGGAACAAGCTGCCTGATTTAGAGCAGGGATGAGGAACTGTGATAAATGCTTACTGCACGGGTTATTTAAAAAGCAATACTAATAAAGACTACTAAATCTTTTGAAAGTGTTATGTATGTACACACGCTTACTTTAAATGGCAGGTATCCCAAAGTGCAGGCCAAAATGCAAGAAGAAGTGGATCGGATTGTTGGGCGAGACCGCCTGCCGTGTGCTGAAGACCAGCCCCACTTGCCCTACATCATGGCTTTCTTGTACGAGTCCATGCGGTTCAGCAGCTTCGTGCCCGTTACCATCCCGCACGCCACCACGACCAACACCTTCATAATGGGCTACCTCATTCCCAAGGACACCGTGGTATTTATTAATCAGTGGTCGGTGAATCACGACCCAGCAAAATGGTCCAACCCAGAGGACTTTGACCCATCGAGATTTCTGGATGAGAACGGCTTCATCAACAAAGATCTCACTAGCAGCGTGATGATTTTCTCGCTGGGAAAGCGTCGGTGCATCGGAGAGGAGTTGTCCAAGATGCAGCTGTTTCTCTTTACCTCCATACTGGTGCATCAGTGCCATTTTACTGCTAATCCAAATGAGGATCCTAAAATGGACTTCACTTACGGGTTGACCATTAAACCGAAGCCGTTTACCTTGAATGTTACGCTTAGAGATACTATGGATTTGCTTGATAAGGCTGTCCAGAGACTGCAAGCAGAGAAAACAGCCAATGAAAGTCAGCTGTCTGCAAACACCTAAGCTCCGAGCCTCACATCTAAAGATACTCCCTCTCTCTTTTTAGAATTAACTAAGTTATAGTTTGTTTTGTTGATCTTTTTTTTTTGGAAAATAGCCAGAATTGCAAGGAACAAGAGCAGAAAAAGTAAAAACTTCACAAGACATAAATCAGGACTCTCTAACTCTAGAAGAAGAGCCAAGGGAATGATTTAATATATTAAATGTTAACAAACATGCAGTTTGAAAGCAAGATCTTAATTTCCTTGCACGTTCACAGAAGCTGCAATAGTAAAGCACATTTTATCTACTGACTGCTTGGATGGAGCACCTCTGGAAACAGGTGGTACAACCCTTTCCGTGTCTCCATGCGCTGTGCCTTAACTTTAACTTCGTCTTCAGTGACTCTACATCCCAAAGTAAAATCTTGTACTAAAAAACAAAACATACAGAAACCAACTAGCCAAACACGCTCGGGATATTGTAGCCTCCCTCTGAATTCACTGTACTGGAAAGAGCCATAAGCATGTGGCAAGCCCTGTGTTGGGACTGCTGGGGATGTACATTAATGCCTCAATAATAAATGTTTAAATGAGTTTTGGTAAAATGCCAATGTAAAGTCTTGCCTTTAGCATTCCAAAGTGTTTACATAAATGCCTTAAAAAAAAAAGACTTGCTTATGAGCACAACACGTTAAAATACAATTCATATTTTATACGAGAACGAACAGAATATCCCGATACAATAACTCTTTGTTAAGTTTTGAAAGGAAAGGTCAAGTTTGGTATGTCACCAAATAGCAAATGTGATATAATCCATACGGTAATATCTTAATTAGTATGACAAAAAGAGATATTTGAATTAGAAAGCTCTTGTGAAGGAAAAGCTGAACTTTCTGGTTCTTTGGCAAAGTATTAATGCCCTGTCCCTGGGCACATAGATTTAAGATTCACATGTTCCAAGGTATGTATAAGTGAGAATTTGGGGGTTCTACATTGAAACACTTGAGCCACAAGGCTCAAGTAATGCCTACAGCAAATACAGACCAGCTCACCACTCCTTCTGTTAGGCTGAGTTTAACGGTGCATCCAAAAATTAACTACACAGTTTGAGCATGATTTGCTTGGAACAAAGTCTCAGAAGAAAAACTAGCATTACATGGCCTGATTGTTGTACCCGTTAACTGAAGAAAAAAGTACTTCTGACTTTTTTGTGTGTGTGAGGCAAGTGACAAAGTTAAAAATCTAAACTACTATTTTAAAGTAAAACATACACATGAAATTTTATGGCCTTGAATCTCTGGTTAATATTGGTGCACACAAAGCAGCCTGTAATTCTCTGAGGAACAAGCCATCATACTTAAATGCCTGATTTTGAAAAGTGTTGAGCATTTCCTAGAAGATACAGATCACCACATGACATCCATCAGAAATGAGCGTACCTCACAAACCAAGGTGTTTGCAGACTTAGAAAAACAAGGGAGCAATGCAGCGAAGTGAGGTAGCTCTGTGACACCCAAGCAAGTCAAGGGTTGCAGAGCCAGGTCTTCTCACAGATGGCCACTCTTAATCACATTGTTGCAGTGACAGTGCTCATACTGAGACAGTTAAGAGCTGGGTTGGCGGCACCATCATCACTTTCTCAAGTAGAAATTTCACTGCTGCAGTTTTAATAGCCTGAACCAAGTCTAGCAGTACTGCTCCATAGCCCCACACAGCAGTGCTGTAACCATTTCAGCACTCTGATTTCATACGGCATCAATCCCCTTTTTTCAAAGCTTAAATGCCCACACGAACAACAAAACCCTCTCTTTGCCATGCAAAAGGAGTAACCTCAGGTGTTTTTCTGAATTATGTGCAAGTCTGTGGTATCCCAGAACTTAGCCTATACCTGTGAAAAGCTTTATGTGATACTCAACATTTTCATATCGAGATCTGCATTAGATCAAATGCTAGCAAGGCAGTTTTCTTTGTACCTAAGTATCACTATTAAAAAAATATAAAGGATATAATCTGCAACTGAATAGTTAGTCTAACTCAAGGATCACTCATTCATATTTTAGTAAGAAAGGCTTTTGCAATGTTGTACTGTTCCAAAAGCTTTACCTACTCATCGGCTGCTCATGCAGCTCCCATCCACACTGCTCATGCCTGTCAGGGGGGTCACACGCTCTGTAGCTGCTAGTCAATTAGTGCCTCGTGTAATCTGTAAAGTTACTCGAATTTAGCAGCACCCATTTAGAATGTATGCAGTTGTTCAGTGAGCTAACTTTTGTGGTCATTTTGAGATCAGTTGTGTTACCAAAATATTAAATAAAATTGTTCTTATACTGGCTTGGTTTGTGTGTGACTTCCTAACATTAAGATAAAATTATTGTTACCGATGTGAAAAGCATTATTATTTTAGAGCTTTGCTGTTCAAATACCTTTCACCCTCTTCCCATTTCTGGACGCTGAGGCTTTTCTCCTTCTTGCCCTTGCAGCTTGTCAGGCCTCCCTGCCTGATCACTCCTTGCCACCTGCATTCCCACGCCGTGCTGACAGCGGTCCCTGCTGCTCGCCTCGCCAGCACTCCGAATTCTCTCATGTCTTTGGCTTTCTTCTCATACCTGCCAATCTCTCCTCAGCCTGCACGATCTGTGTTATCTTCTTCCCTCTGGCATTTCAGATTACTTCCACCTCCCCTGATTCAAGCCCATAAAATTATTTTATTTTCTTTCTGCTTTTCCCCCCTTCTTAATCTAGTGCTGGCATCCATATGTTCCTGACAGCAGGTTCCCACCACCACCTGTGGGACCCATTTGTGCCATTTTGGCCTCAGTGTATAGTCAGGAGTGCCAGGAAGGAAACCTCAGGGCCAAACAGGCCTCACCGTGCCCCCCCAGCACAGCCTCCTACAAAGTCAAGGGACACCAAAAAAGCTGCACAGGCTGACGAGGGGCAGCTCCCTGCCGACATGGGATTTTTTCCCCCCAGAGGTTCTCCCTCAGGGGGCAGGATTCTGAGTACTGGATGAGTCGGTGAAAGGAGAAGGAGCACAAGTTGAAGATGACTTCCAAACACTGCCTAGAAGTAGCTAAGGACCCATGGAGTTGATTCAGCATCCAAAGGCACCCATGCAGCTCATATGTGGCTGGGGCTGACCAGCAGGGCACTAAATGAATAGAGAAAAGGCGCCCTCCCTGGGGCAAGGCCCGGGAGCAGCACTGTATGCTCGAGATGCTGCTGCAGTCTTCGCCCTTCCCATTAATTTCTAGGTATTTTTCTGATTATCAGCTGTCCACAGCTGAAGCCTGGACTCCCTCTTCAGTGCTGGCGGGCACATTTCTAAAGCAAAACCTGCTCCCTTAATGTCAAAAGATGCAGTGCTAACGACAGCCAGAAGTTGGCATGAAAAAGCCGTACTTGGAGAGATTTGTGGAGATCACTGCAAAGCTGTGTAACAGGGAACTGAACATTTCCGACTGCACACTGTAAGCCAGTAGCAAGTGTTAGGGAAATAGAACAAAGACTAACAAAGCAAGTTAGCTTAAAACTTTTTTTTTTTTTTTTTCTTAATTCTGCATTTCCATTTATTTTCATTTTCCATCTGTTTCATTAGAGCAATTGGTAGAAATCCCATCATTTTCAAATCCGGGCAAGGTCATGCACTTCTCAGGAGTTTTCCTATTTGCAGTATCACTGTCTCACTCACCAGCTTGTGACTGGGTGTCATCATAGCAACACTAGACAAAAACACATTGTTCTTTCTTCATGAAATTCAGCACGAAACAAGTAGAGGTTAAGCAGCTGTATTCAAGGCAAGTGTTTTCCCATTTCAATCTTCAAGCTCAGGTTGCAGTGGTTTACATGGGCCAGGAAAAGCAAATGTCAACTCATGTCTGCTTTGTGTGCACACTTAGTCCATCTCCCAGAATTTTATAAAAACCTTAAATTCAGATCAAGTGATTAAAAAAAAATTAAAAGGAGCAGGAATCTCAGGGAGAATTCAGGACAATCATGTTTCTTGGAAAACCAGCAGCTGTCAGGCCACCCCACTATGTAACACGGAGGGGAAGCAAGTAGGCTGACCTAGCAGAGGTTGGATGGAGTACATTTGTGCTGCTCAAGTGCACCATTACATTCCTCATGAAACCAATGCTTAAAATTGCTGGTTTCAGCAGGAACCAGCAATTTTAAGGGCAGCTGAAATAGATGACAATAATATAACAATAAGGAACAAAACTCATCAGGAACAACCACTGCTAAAGGGGGATCAGTCCAGGATCTGGGGATCAGCTCTTGGTTCCAGCATAGCCATGGCACAATGTTAGTAAAAGCAACGTTTTTGTGAGCGGCAGGGACCAGGTGTAGGTCTGACTGTAGGAAATAGGTTCAGATCACCCAGGCAGAGCAACCCAGGCAATTGGGAGCTTACATTTTACCTGAGAAAAGTTGAGGACTTAGCCATGGGAAGAGAATAGTTAACATTTGCCTTCACTGCGTCTTTAGCTTGGCCAAATCTCACATAGACCTCCCATTCACCCACACAAAGATTTTGAGCTGGGATAACACGGAAGGTGGACTTGGCAGTTTCATAGGTGAAGAGAAGGGCTGGATTCTCAACGGTGCCATTACTTTGGTATGCAGCACAACACAGATGCGGTGACTCAAGTTTCAACAACTCTGCTGTTTACTGCTCCACATTTCTGCAACTTTTTTTTTTTAAAAAAAAAAAAAGTTCCAGTCACTTGTACTCAGACCAGGCCAACTCACTCAACTGCCAGGTGAAAAACTTACTGCTGAGCCCCAGAGAATTTAGGAAGACTGTAGTCAATGCTTTGATAGTCCTCCCTCAGGGCTTTTTGCCAGCTTTTCAGACAGCTTAACCAAAAAATTCCTTGTTAGTGTTGCCCTGCAATATGTAGAATAAGTCTGGCTCCCATTTGAGAGGGCTATGCTAGAGATAACTAAATCAAATGAGTCTATCAACACCCTCCACTTTTTATCCATGTTGAAAGGCTAAGGATACTTATTGGTCTGTGCAGTAAACTTGGAAAACTCAGGATTCTGAGGCATTTCAACTGCAACCATGCAGAGGGAGGGAGAGTACACACCGGGGACTTGTTAGAGGTGCATAGATCAACTGCAGAGCTATATAGGAGTGGCTGAGCACTAGCAGAGGAAAATACACTTCTAACATGTAGGGAGACCCTCCAGCTAGGGAAGAAGAGAGCACAGGGCCCATGAAAGGGGAAGAGGTGGTGGGTTTTGCTCTGCTTGCACACACGGTGTGCCAGGGTTCGGATGTGAGAGTTCCACGTGGTGTTAGAGAGCCTCACTCACATCGGCAGGGAACGTCAGAGAGCTTTGGACAAACCAGGCATGTTCAAATACTAATTCCTTGCTGCCTGTTAACTCAAGTAACAGATTTGGGACAATGTTTTCAGTGACGGATCATATGTTGTTGGCACAGACAGTTCTACAAGCATGAAGCATATTTCCCCCATCTCCCTTCTCCCAGCCTGAGCTCTGATTAGAGCACCTGTGCAGAAGCAGGCTTCCAATCCTATCATAATAATAAAAGGAACTTAATGTAACTTACCTGTTGTTTCTAACACAAAAAAAACTTGCACTTTTTGGATTAGTATTTACTCATGCTAATTGAAGGAAAGATGTGGTGAGCCACCCTCCTGTTCCCAGCAATAAAGCAACATTTAAGACAATTTTGACTTCACAAAGCAAGTATGACTTGCAATAACCTGCGTAACAGCATAAAACTCCACACTTCTTTTATGCTTTGTATTCTGTGAAAAACTTCCAAGCTGCAGTTTGAAAATTTCATTCTACTGTACATCTTATTTTCAATTATACTTTTTCTTTTCTATAGAGAAGGATCATCAGTTGGGAAGCTATTCATCCTTTGTGGTTCAGGAAATTCAAATAGCTCAGTTCAGCTAGAAAAAAGCACCACCTGAGATAAAACAGACTTCATAAAAATTACTCTTCCGATGAAAAGTGAGTCATAAATGAATCTCATTCATAAGTGAATCTCATTGCAGAAAACCTCCTTTTCCTTCCCTTCATTCACATGTGTGGCTGCCAGGACACCGCATCATGCTGCGGCTTGCTCCGAGACACAGCTACGTTCATGTTTCTGGCAGAAGTGAGGAAGAACTGTACCTACACTCCAGAACAACATGCCTTGAGGGGACGCTTTCTGGGCAGCCCTTTCAAGTGGTATAGAAGCAGAAGGGAAGCATTTTCCATCACCTTTCTCCAAATGTGTTTTATTTCTCTCGGGTGCCTAACATCCTGCCGAGCTCGCATCTTCCAGCTACATGCCAAGCACGTGTGCTCCGGTGAGCACAGGGCAGGTCAGCCAATGAGATTTGGGCAGAAACATTGCAGAAGTGTTTAATACTATTAAACAGGGATGAATCCCTAGAAAGGAGAGAAAAAACAGTTTTAGACGAATATGTAAGTTAAGAAGGTTTCCCAAAGAATTACAAAGCAAGTTCTCCAGTGACATTATGCTAAGGCTGAAAGCTTGGAGTAAAAAGTCTGAATCCTGCCGGCATTACAACCTAGATGCTTAACATCTGTGCACACAGAGCTGCAGCACGCTGATAGTATCACTCTGTTTTTTAAGTAAAAGGCCCTAATTTCCTTGAAGCCATCAGCAGAGCCAGAATTCAAATCATTCAGCTGATGAGGTGTATGAATGTTTCTTCAAATACCTTCATCTCCTGAGAGCCAGCAAGATTCCTTCCGTATCCTCAGAAGTTGCAGAGGGAAGAAGAGATGGATACTTAGACCCACTGTGTTCAGAAGCAGACATTAAGCCACAGGACCTCCTCAGCGGTGCAGAGAGAGTAGAAAAAACAGTCCCTATGGGCTGAGGAAACTGGCCACACTGATTTAACAAGACTGTAGAGTCTCTCCAAATGTAGCTACCTGATGCCACAGCATCACAGAAGGGTTGATGCTGGAAGGGACATCCAGAGGTTGCCTGATACGACTCCTGCTATAGCAGGGCCACCTAGAGCTGGTTGAGTCATTCTGCTTTCACAATAATGACACCTAACCACTGGACTACAGCCTTTTTCCTCCCCCCAAACCAGCTGTAAATTTTACATTCACCACCAGTTTGCTTTCCATTCTTCTTGAAATTAAAGCAGTATGGGCATCACCCTGGGAAACCCACTGCCCTTCCTCAGGGCTTCCTGAGGGCTTTTCCTCAGCAGTGCCCCACTCCTAGGGGAGCAGAAAAACCATCCTTCCATCACCTTCCTCTAGAAAGCATCCACAGAGGCAGGAAGAGAGGGAGGTCGCGCAAGGCAGCCATTATTGCCCACCTCCTGTTGTTTTAAGCAGGATTTTATGTGATTTTGTGTGTTTGCTCCCCCCTTCAGGGCATCGCGGGGGGTATCAGCTGGCCCAGAACGATCTGTCACAAGGTTTCCTGCTGCCGATCTGAGCCAGTAAGCCATGCCGGCCTTCCCCAGATGTTTCTGGTTTTGGAACTAATAGGAACCGCGTGCACTGCTGGCTCACTCTGAAGACCCAAAGGCGAGCACAGAGAGCTGGGGGAAAACCTCCACTTGACTTCAGGAGCAGGGCGTTTGCTCACCTGCAGGAGCAGGCAGGTTTGAGATGCTTCACAAGCCAGGGGCCACCCCTAAACCACCAGGACCAGCATCGGTGGACTCCACCCACTGGGGAAATGCAGCCCCCATCACCTTCCAAAGGTTTTGGTCCTTGTAGAGGTCTACAGAGCAGCACCAAGACTCCCATACTGGAAGCATGCACTTTAAGGCATGGGTAATAACCATTGCCCTGCTTGCTCACTGATTTTCAGCACAAAAGTCAGGGTTTGCTGTAGTGGTGATGCATCAAGGAATCTAAGCCATCTCCCTAGTATTTTAAAAATAAACTCCTTGCAAAGCACTGCTATGTTTTCCTGTGTTCCCAAACATCCACGTAACAACGGTAAACACATGGCATTTCTTCAGGCAGACTTCATAGGCAGGATTAAAGAGAGGAAAAGGTAAGTGTCTGCAAACATGTTACTCTATAAACCCCTAATCTGGCCATTACATTTTACTGCATATTTATTTAATGCAAAGTGAAAATGAATTTTTGTATGTAAAAAGCAAATTACAATTTATGTCTGTCCAAATCTTGACAGTAGAAATTCAGAGCACAGAACAGCACTTCAAAAATAACTACAAATCAGAACTCGGCCTTTTTGTTTCCTTTATTTTTTTTTCTTTGCTCTCTCCTCCTTGCTCAGACATTGGCCAAAATCATTTACAGAGGGCTTCCTTTCCCAGCATCCAGAAACATTTTGTTGATGATCATCCACAGAGATATCAAAACTGTATTTCCCATTTTGCAGAGACTTACTGTCCAACACACAAAACCATTTGCTTACAGAATGTCACTGCAACAAGTCTTAGTAAACTGCAACAGAAATTGTCTCCAAATTTATTAAAGGCACAAAGTGCTTTCAGCTCAAATACACACGGCTTATTGCTTTGTAGTTTTAACTGCTAAATAGCAGCAGTATTAGAAGAGAGAGACTTCAGTGAAATACAGCTCTTGGGGAAATTGCTGTTAGCAATTTTTTTTTTTTTTTTTTTTTGCCTGTTTTCTTGTTTAGCTGCTAATACAGTTAATACAAAACAGGTACGGCCCCCATCCTGCCTCAGAAGCGCATCTTGGAAATGAGACAGCTCGGCTAAATTCATCACAGATCAAGATTATGAGATGCATAGAAAGAGTCATAAGACAAACTGTTCTTAATATGCCACAAAAGCATTGTTTATCCGTGTGCATGCACTGAAGCATCTGATGTTGCACTTCCCCTTTTACAGGGAAAGCCAGCTCCGCTCAGGGAGACCACACACTGTGTCACATTTAGCACCTGTTAGGAAAGCCTCAGCATGACTTTAATTACCTCCAAGCTCGGTAAATCCCTTTCTGCCTCCTTGCTGGAGGGGTTTACACCAATTACCGCGCTATATCATATAAACCATACAACCCCCTAAGAAGCTGCAGTGTGCATCCTAGTTGGCAAATTCCTCTTTTTCACTTTCTGGTTGCGGCACTGACCATGACAGAATATCAGATACAATTGCACAGATTGCAGAGTTCTGAGAATTTCATCCCCGTGTCGCAGTCAGTACTTACCATTAGTTGTTTGCACTGGCTATAGAGCTATGCTGCATCGACAGAGAAGGCAAGTGAGAGCTATGGCAGATACGAGAGCAGAGATGCCGGGCTTCACACCCTTTCAGCATTTTTATCTAAAGAGTAAATTTCTAGAAAAAGCTCGTAATGGTAACTTGTTGTCTATGTCTACGACCACTACCTACATTTAAATATGCTGAGAAACATCAGGTTTCACACCCAAAACCAAATGACTTCACTTATCTCAGGGCACCATCTGCCCAATGTAGAAACAGAAGAGCCAAGCGTAGCACTAGCACAACGACACGGCCAAGCCCCTCACCACAGCTCTTGCTGGGGATGGCGGTAACCACAAAACCTATGCACACATTTTGAGCTGTAGACCTCACAGCAAGCCTGCCCTTTCCCTAGGGAAACAGCCATGTGTTAAGGAGATGCTCCTAGGAAAGTTCTTTGGCAACCTGACTTTCAGCTCCAGGGAAACACTCATGTCCCTGGACAAGCTTTTCAACTTTAGGCCTGAATACCAAAAATGAAGGAAGTAAGAAATAAGTAAATGGAAAATTAAAATCCCACGGCACTTCATTGTGGAAACAACAAAATGTGGCACTCCTGGAACAACAGCTGTGCCCCAGGCACCTCAGCCACTGCTGGCCGACACCGCTGAGACCCATCGGCTCCCCACCAGCTGGGTGGGAGGGCAGCTGGGGATCACCAGGGGACAAGGAAGAAATCCTGGCATGCATCTGGGTTTATCCTTTCTTTCCTTCTTTGATGTCTGTGCTGCTGTCTCTAAGACGGCTAATGAAAACTCCAACAACTGAAACAACACATGGGGCTTCCTCAAAGCAGCCCCTTGTCAGAGGGAGCTGTGCAGCTGGCAGCTCCGTGGCCGCCCGGCACCAGTTTCTGCCCCACGTCCCTGTGTGGTTATCGGTGTACCAGGACTGCCCTGCAGGCTGTCAGCTGGCTTCTGGTTACAGGAAGAGTTCCCAGCATTTCTGTTTTTACTTAATCAACGGACATGCCTCTTTGCGTATCAATACCAGGAAGGTGTTAAAGCCATTTTCATGAGAAGAAAAATATATTCGGATTAATTAATAAGAAAAACATGTTTCAAAATTTAGTATGAATTTCCTAAGTTCTTTGCTGAATTATCACTCTGATAACATTGCAGTGGAAACATACTGTTTCCTTTCCTATGCCACAGTCTATTGAATCCCCCCATCCCTCAAGTTTGCAGTCCGTTTATGGCTTTTTTAATATGCAAAATCTACACTTTCACTGGCTAGCTTTATTGCAGGGCATTATTACACTGTCACTTCGCATCCTTTCAGAACAGTGACAGAAACCCAGAAGATGATTACCGTTCAATTTATGCCACCTTACTCACTATCACATCTGAAAAAAGTCCACTTAAAAATCAGTTGGCAACTCCCTGCTGAACCTCAGAGCACCTGGATCCCTCTTCCTTTCCAGGATCGGATTTAGAGAGTGATTTGATGGCTTTGTTGTTTTAATTTTTAAACCTAGAGAGAGAAGGGAAGAACATGAAGAATAAGGAACGGTAAGCAGTTTGCACACGGGGAGTGTCAACTATGGAAGAAACATCTTGAAGGGCTTATGCAATATTTCTCAAAGTAAAAGAGCAAAGGTAAACAATGTGTCTAAAAAGATGGTTTCAAAGGCTCACAGCACATAAAAGTTGTCATGAAGCACTTTGGATAAAGCGATATTTAGAAGGCTCGCGTTTCACACCAGTTCTCCAAAACATTCTGCAAAGTTTAGCAAAGATTTCTGTCTGTGAGCATCTCTCTAAGGCTCTGTGATGCCAGCAATACCAAGAACTGCTCACCCTGTCTCTGAATATAAAAGACACATCTTTCTGAAATCTGTCCATTACAGCTGGAAAAAAAGAAAGTCGGTCAATTGGGCTGCTTTGTACCCAAGCACCCACACCAGCTGTGTTTTATCATCGTTACATTGATTGAAATACCACCTGACTGGAAAGTTTCACATGTCTCCAGTGAAATAATTATTTATTGATTTATTTTTAGCATTTGGGAAGTGAGAAATGCTCAGTGGAGTCTTCAACAAAACCAAAGTCAAAGGAAGGCACCCTCAGCAGGCTTTGGATCAAATCTCTAACGAGGCACACAACCTCCCACTACACAGGAGGTGTTCAGGCAGACTGAAGACAGAAGAAAGAAGACCGTAGGACACGGGTGGCTTTTGCTTCTCCCTAGCTTCTGCCTGCAGATAACGATGCTCCAACTGGAAGACCCCGTCCTTCCAAATAGGCATCAACCTGAAAGACCCAGGAGGTAAAAGCATGTTTAAGATATTAAGTCTTGCTGTTTAGAAATACTCATATGTTGTCTTTAACTTCCATATCTCAAAGGATGAAATCTTTCTGGAGAGCAACAACTGAAATATTTTCCTGTCCTACAATTTCTCCTTTATTTTCCTGCTAAGACTGCCAGTTAAAGCTTAAAAAGTGGCAAACTCTAGTTAATCAGAACTACTACACAAGACAGCTAAGTTACACTAATAAAGAAATCGGATTAAACAAATAAAATTGTGTTTCAAAAAACACAAAGGCAACTCCAGAAAGAATGTAATCCTTGTTTAGCATTGAAAACTAGTTGCTAAAGTCCTTGGGAACCGAAGTCCTGAAGAGGCATACATCTCTGCCAAGGACTTCATTTTTATAGTCACCTTCCCTTCTGGTCACGGGGCCCCAACTCACGGGCCAAACTCTGGACAGGCCCGTGGCTACTGCTGAACGCCCCGCCTGCTGAGCTGAAATAGCACTCAGCCATCCCTGCAGCACTAAGGCTCACTGGTTTAAGGTTTGTTTATGACTTCTTACCTGAGGTACCACTGAAAACTCCACCTGTTTTGGCAAGAAAACTAGGTATGATGTTTTGGCAAGAAAAGCAGGTACAATGTTTTGGAAATGCTGATTACAACCATCCCTCTTAGAAGCAGTGCTGATTTCTAGAGATAGTTTGGTTTCTATTGACTCAGTAAACCCTTCAGAGTTCACAAGCTCCCAGTTCCAAAGCAAGAACAACTAGTACATTAGTTTACAGCATCTTTCACCTTTTTCCTTTATAATCTGCTTGCCCTGAGTCAGGGGATTCCAACAGGAATTGGCGGCTCTGGTCATGATGAGCCTGTAGTCTAAAGCAGGTCTATCACCCAGCATTTCCTCTGTCTGGAGTTTACAAGCAACACATTGTATTCAACAGAGTTTTTTCCTGTCTTCCCTCTCAGAGGGAAACTCAATGAAGCGCTGAGCTGTGGCAGCTCCCTTTCACAAGGTAGTTTTAACTCAGGTTGTGCAGGCAGAAACCTACTTCCAATACCTTTCTCCAACCTTCCTTAAATTTTCAATTCACATATTACAAATGTCAAAGTTTTCACGAAGTAATCGTTTTGTTTACTGTAGCTATAAAATGAAACAACTGAGATCTATTATAATCCCCCTATTAAACTCAGAGGTATAGATATTATACAAACATTTTATATGCATATATACACAAACATAGAAACTGGGGTCTCCATTCAATTTCTACATGTGTAATTATGACTCAACATTCAAAATAAGAGAGAATGAAGTCCCAAAGCCACAGCATTTGTGCCAAAGTAAATCCAGTGCAACCCACAGAAACCAGCACGTTGCAGTGCAGATGAATGCAATCATCTGATTTGCCTTAATCTGATACCATTGATACATGAAACATTCACTTCAGTTTCATATAAATAACAAAACCTCCTTCATTCAAATTCCTTCTCTAGTATAAAAATCACTTTTAAGTAACCTCTGAACAGTTCAAGCAAAACACAGCAAAGCTCAGCTTGCATGTAAGGCTACAAATTAATGAAGGAGATGCCAGCTGCTGGCCATCAGCATTAATTCCTCCTGCAGATGCTCAAGCCACGGAGCCCAGGTCTGAACAAAACTGAACAAAACACTGGTGGTTAAAACATATTCCACAGAAACAGCATTCACAAGCTGAAGTACTAGTGTGACTTGAGAAATCTTGCTGCCATTTTCTTACCAGGAAGAAGCTCTTCCCGCAGGACAGCAGCTCTTAAGTAACACACTTGAAATACATCTTTTTTACCCTGTATCTCTCTATGCTTAACTGAAATTACAAAACACAGATAAAAACATTTTGTAAAGTACGGGAAGAAACATTTTCATTTCACTTGTGACTGCCACATGCACAAGCCCTAAGGGACAGAAGGGGCTGGGGCAGGCCCTCAGAGGAAGGCTCCAGGGCACCCTCACAGGTCTGTCCACAGGCCCCAAGGATAGCAAAGCCCTGCATGGAGAGTCTCGTATTTAGCTAATTACAGGCTCAAAACTTATTATGCCTCCTTGTTAGGACTTGCCAAATCCTTTCCATGCTTGGTTAACTTCCCTACGGACAGCTTCCAGATTTTCTCCTTTAACTGAACCCTGGCAGGTGCCAGGAACAAATACACAACCTTGTGAAACACCATTACGAAACCCATCAGGTACACCAAAGGCTCTCAAAAAATAAAACTGGGTACTAAGCAAGGCATTTACTCACCCCGTTCTTCACCTCCAGCAGCCAGAGGCTCAGCCTGTCTTCCAGCAGAGTCCTGCAGCAACCAACAACTCCTGAGCAACCAACACATTTTCCAAAGATAAGATGCAGCCAGGCCCACAAGCCTAAATCAAGAGCTCCCAGAGAAGCTTCAGCACCCCGCTGCTGATCCTCCACTAGAAGGGCCCACCGGAGCCCCAGCTGCAGGCACTCAGGGCCTGCCCTCCCCAGCGCTCAGCCAGGTGGGCCCATCCCTGCCCCAGGTGTGGGGACTGATGGCCCAGAGCTGGGGGGAGACCTGGCTCAGCCATGCTCTGCCACCCTCAGCCCACAGCCCACCAGCTGGGGCTGCTTCCCACAGCAGTGCTCACAAATGAGCTCCTGTGGCTGAAAGAGCTTCCATGTATCCACGGATCTACACGAGCTTTCTGAAAATTCAAAGCCACGCTGGAATTGCAGCATAAGCACTTCCCCAGCTTTCATCTTCCCTTTCAGCTCTTCAGCTAATGATGCAAAGAGCAAGAGAGGCCTAGAAAGTGAAGCTTATTCTGCTGCTTACTGCTGCATATGTTCTCCAAAAAAAGAAAAAAAAAGTTTTGCTGTTCCAGCCTGGGAATTGGGGAGTTGCTGCCAGTGTTGAGAGTGGCACTGATGGTCCATTCAAGCCCTGCGATGGCCCCACTGTGGAGAAATGAGCCTGGCATGTTTTTCTTTGAACCATCCACAGTCTAATGGTGTTTTTGTATGAATTCCTTGCCAGACTTCAAAAATGTTGCTGTATAAGCATTGTTTTTTTTAAAAAAATATTTTGAAAAATATTAATTTCATTACTGCTTTAACACTTCATATATGATTTTATAGCAGACCATACAAGCTGTCCTAGCATTCTACCAATCCTTAATCCAGAACCACAATCAGGAGCTTTAGAAGGGACCTTCCATTCCTTCAGAAATGATCCTCTTCCAGTATTACAAAAACACAAATAAATCACTCAGTCTGTTTTGCTATTTGCCACTTTCTTCTGAACAACAAACAAGTACATTTCTATCACCCGGGGGCTAAAATTTCATCAGTCATGTTGATTTCCTTTATCCATGAACTAGAAACCTTAACATAGGTTTAAAAGTACATCCATATTCACACCCGTATCACTACAACATGTTCAGTTTACAATATTCCCAGCCAATCTTGTGTCACTTTGTTTGTTTTGTCAGGTAGGCAATTCAAATCAGCTCATAATTAATCACGGTAAACAAGACAAATGAAGAGCGGATAGATGGTGTTTGCATGCATGTAACTTGAGCAAATAGCTTACCCCCATCATGGGTCAGTAGCACAACCAAGCACAGGGCTCAGATTGTTCATGTTCAAGTTCACATTGGACATTGCCTCTACAGATGCTTCTAGAATAACCAGTTATTTATTTTAATGTAATGAAGTAAAATATTTCCTCAGAAAGTACTGATGTTTCACACTTGTAGTTCTAGTGCTTCATTTACCAGTGTCACATGCGCATGGGATTATACAAACACAGACAGGGCCAGAAAAGCTTACTTCCTTTTGTACTGTCAGGACAATTCAATTTATCTCTTCTCCAAGGAACTTGGGAGAATCTGTAAAAAAGGAAAAGTGCTGGAAAATGAGAATATAACCTTACACACAGTATAAAAATTAAGAAAAAAAAAAGGCACCACAAAAAGTGATGTTGGTCCTTCAGACATTGTTAGTCCTTCTGAGTTTGCTCTGGATGAATGCTGCAATACAAACTGTCACATTACTACACGATTTTCTCTTTTGGAATATGTGTAATGCATCCATCATGACTACTGTGCCCACTGAAAGAAAACACCACAGAATATGTTCCAAAGCCTCCAGTAAAAATCTAGAAAATCCATGGACCTTGCTGAACTCCACAGATCCTCCCTAGAGCCCGGCACTTCACAGGGAAGGTGTTCAGGTAGCGATGGCTGAAGATATGCAGGCTCCAGATAAAAAGTATGTTCAGGTTGACATAGCTGGATCTATTGGGTAGCCACTTCTTCACAGTTTTTTAAAAAAATATTTTATTTTTTTTTATTCAGGCTATTACTACTATAACAACGCTGTTTTGTTTTGTTTATTTAAGTGGACTAAGGAATTGACACTTTCCTTTCTAAACTGTCAGCTACTCAACATTGGACAGTTGGACGGTTTCCTAATTCATTCCAGAAGTCAGCGTATTGATATTACTACATAAATCACCCCAAGACTCTGAAAAAGGAAAGAGTAATTTAAACAAAGTTGTATGAGAGTGTATACTTCTGTTTCCTCAATGTACCAGTGGCCAATTGCTAGAAATAATAATAATAATAAATTAACTTAGTCTGTGTTTACCTATTGTTGCACGGGGGCAATCCCAACGGGATCAGAATCCACTGACAGAGCCCTTAGCTTCACCACACGAAAAGAAACACCTCAATTATTCAGGAAGGCAGAACAAGTAATTTTAACTGTAGGAAGCACATGAACGCTACTACTGGATCAAGGCTCCCTGAACTCACCTTCTGCAAACATGCACAAAGACTAACTTCCCCAGGGAATGTACACTATACATACAGGAGCAGAGACCAAACAACAGATGCCATAGCAGAAGAACTAAAGGAGGTAGCTGGCATAGCTGCCAGGACACAGAGGCTTCAGACAGCCTGTGGCCTCATCCGCAGGGCTTAAAGGTCTGCAGGGGTTCATATGGTTAACTCGTAGCTCCTCCAAGGAGACAAAACTACGGAAGTGAATGTCTGCGTGTGGATATTTTAAACAAAAAAGAAAACATATGGCCCTCTGGAACTGTGCTTGCTGTTTCTCTAACTGATATGTCACAAAGAACTGATAGCCTAGGCCTAGAACAACGTGGAAAAGCTTTATTCTAAGGAGCAATTAGAGAACAATTCGGGGAACTTTAAAACCTTTTTTTTTAAAAAAAAAAAAAAAAGCTTCAACTTCAAAAGTTCTCAGATTACCAAAGCAGGAAACAAAGAAGATGATGAGAATCCTCATGTACAGTAGCCAAAAAATATATAAAAGCACAAAATAACTTATCTGTATAAAACAGCAGTTTCTTACCTCTGCAAGAAGTATTTCTGCAAACGATGAAAGGCACCTTATAATTAAAGGCACCTTATAATTAAAGGCACAAATAATTAAAACCAACCTTTTGATTCACAGATGATATTTTGTGATTCTACATAGACACCAGTAATGAGTGAAAAAATAAAACAGCAGAATGCACTTAGTTCAGGAAGCTGCATAGAAAGATCAATAATCTATTTTATAAAATCAGAACTTTAATTTAAAAATGTAAGCATGTGCAATAAAACCACAGGTGCAACAAATAGATTGTTGAGGGCAGCTGTCATGCAAATCTTCAAATTCATGTCTTGTAACTTGATGGCAAATGTTTCAAGCATAAGTGCATTAGGTAGTCTGGGGCCAAATTCAGAGCCAGCGTGTGTGGCCACAATCCCCCTGTGTGGAAATGGTGTCAGGAGCATCCATGGCTCACAAGGGACAAGGCCAAGAGAGATCATAAACAGTCATCCAGACTATGCCCTGCCAGAGAATAAGCTGTGCCTTAAACATCGCCAACATTTAAAGACATTTTCAACTTTTTCTTAAAAACTTGTGTAAATGGTTTTATAATGTTCTCAGGAAATGTACTGCAGGGCTTTGCAAACGTTGCCAATTACTTCTTGTCTTGTGAACATGGGATATGGAGCACAAGGTTTCCTTTTTTTTTTTCCCTGTCTTTTCTTCGATAGCTTTTTTACAAATGTGAGTATCCCTTTGCTCGTTGCTTCTACAGACTAAACAAACCAAATACTTTCATTTTTTAACACACAAAATGATGTTGTCTAGCCCTCTCATCTTACTTGTCTCTCTCCACTGGATTCTTTCCAATTAGCCCCCAGCCTGCTTGAAGTGCGATGCCTGAAACTGGATGTAGTATTCCAGCTCAGAGCTTATTAGGCCTAACTAGAGGAAAAGGTTATTTCATGCACATTTAATGGGGAACTCTTATTTATTCACTCTAGTATAAAGTCTGCTTTCTCACCAGAACATGACATTATTGACCCATGACTAGCCTGTCACTCGCTGTAATCTACACATCATCTTCCTCAGTTATCTCCACTTCCAGATCTCCTCCACCCTATTACTTAAGATGGATAATCCAAACTATTTTATTTATTAAATAACAACAAATTTACTGCATCCTCCTTGGTGACAGTGAATTGCTAACAACCCTAGCTGAAAACAGGTATAGGAACTATTTTCCCTCAGAATGAAGGGTAAAAGTAACTAAAATGATTACTTTGATTTGTGAAGATCTTTGGGATAATAAAAAAACTATGAAGATGACAGCAACAACTTCGAACCAGTTCTGAACTTCCAGAGTTCGTTCAGTTATGTCACAGTAATGCTTGCATTTCTGAAAATACAGTTTTAACAAAAATGTTTTAAGAAGGACAGCCTTATTTTATGAAAAGCTTGAGAAATCTCTGTACTTTATAAGGCGTCATACTCAGGCTGAACTTAATACAACGCCACATGTGTCTTCCTCCAATCTACTGCACCTATTGCCTTCTGTTGTTAATAGTTAAAAGCTCATTCTTACTGACTATGAGATGCTTCAGTCATATGGATACATAGTCCTTCACACCAGCCCAATTTTTAGATCTTTGCTGAGGCCCCAATAGCTCCTCCTTAGGTGCCCATAAGCTAATGCCACTATCCTAAATTAAAGGCCCAATTATTAGCTCAATATATTAGTGCCATATGAGTCCTCCTTGTCTTAGCCATAAACAGGTCCATGTTATCTTACACATCAAACAAGCCAAGGGACTGTGCAGTTGTCCTTATCCAATTATATTTCCTTTGTTTACCATAACAGAAATATTTACTTCTTCCAGATAAACTCCCCACATCTAGATTAAGACCTTGAATTAAAAAAAAAAAAAAAAAAAAAAAAAAAAAAAAAACAATGAAAACAGACCTTTGTTTTTCCACACACTTCGGTGAATTCTGGATCAGTCCAACAGTGAACACAATTATCTCCCTGCCCACTACATTTTACTGAAAACACTCCTGTTCCACATGCTCAGACAGAGCATGTATTTTTAGGTTATGTTGTACAAATGATACAAAAGATTAGGGACAATCACATGCTGAACTAAGTTCTCATAAAACACATTAACAACATCCCGCTAGACAACTGCTTAAACAGAAAGATCCAGGATTCACAAACTTGATGGAGATCTTGTAACAAAATCACTAAACATCACAGCTGTAATATACTCATCCAAATCACTGAATTTCATCAGTCAGATTTTTAATATTGTACTTGTTGATGTTACAAATAAAATACAACTTAAATATTTTATTTATAAAGTTTTCACAATTTCCATGTAAAACCAGCAGTAGGTTTAAAGTAAACAGAGCTTTGTGGAAGTAACAGCTTTGTCTTTAATAAGATTCTAATTTTATAAGAATAATGTGTAAACATACACATACATGATTTCCTTTTGTACACAACTGTGTAGATTAGTTGATACAAATATAATTTATTATAGAAACTTTTTTTTTTTTTTTTCATTTTGCTACATGCAGTTCTATGCTGGCATCATATATCTGTTGATTAATCTTTCAAAGAGTAAGACATATGTATTCTGCATTCTATCCCCAGTATGTCCATTGCCAGCAGTGGACCTCATGTTTAGAGAATCGAATTCACAGTGTCAGCAATCTAAAATCAAACTTCAATACAAGATTATAAATAATCAAAAATGAATGCATCGTTTTCATATCATAATTGCCAGAAGCTCAAAGGCCAAGATCCAAGCCAGCAAAAATCAGTGACAGTTTTCCCATTGACTTAGCTGGAATTCACCTGTAGTCCCCCATCACTACAGACTCTCGTTTCAGTTCTTCAGTTTTATCACGTGAAGAGTTAAAAAGTGCATTGTATCACTGCTTCAGTGTGAGAAGTAAAGCCTCTAAGTCTTTCTGGGCCTCTTTGTCCTGAAAGAAATAGACAATCATGCATCAACTTAAATGGGATAAATCCCTTGATTTGCTAATACGTGCCTATCCACATTTCTTTACAAACAACAGACATAACACACAACTGTAAGAGCCACAGAATGTACAAGACGGCATAGTAAGTTAATTTGTCAGTGATTGAAAAAATAAAGCATGAAGTAAAAACAAGAGCCAGATGGCAGCCCTTCTTTTACAGCTCTGTTAAAGCACTTAAAATGTTAGCCCCAAATAGCCTTCTCAGCACACAAGTAAGCCTTTCAGCCTGGGCCATAACTTCCATTGGCGTACCCTGCATAAAGTACTGCCTTGCCTTATGAAAGCTGGCAACCTGACTGTGCGTTTTTGCTAAGGGTACTTCTGTAATGTTTGCTAACGATTTAATATCCAATTAACAAGGAAACAATTGGAAATGTGACTAACGACAAAGGTTAGATAGTGGCTTCAGTGTATAAAGCCATAGCTACCTGTAATCACCACCATGGATTGACTACAGCCCCAGTACCATCCAGACTGGTGGTGGTGGGCTCTACCTATGCTACTGGGCTCCCAGCAGTGCAGAGCCAGTGAGCAAGAGGCAAATAATCTGCTGTGGTCAGAGCCAATACTATATTATACCTCCTAGAAGAGAAGGGAAAGGCTCCTTTTAGCCTGATGAGTAAGTGCACAGTTTGCACGGGGCTGTAAACCAAGCCCAGCCCACAGAACTCTTTCAAAGGTAATCAGCGACATATAATTTGGTTATTCTGTATATAACCTTGGGAAAGGAGTACATGCAGTACATAAAACTCCATTATTCTGCTTATTTTTGAAATGTCTCCTGGATATGATCAACATGCTTTGCTTGCTGCTGCAAAATTTGCAAAATGCACCTTGGTTTAAGTCCACATTTCTAAAAATTCAGCACCTCATACCTCCAGACTGGTAAGGGTCCAACCACCCCATGTAGGCACCCATGTGCATTTAGAAGCGCAAAGTCAAAAAGCACGTGCACATCACAAACTTTGTGCAAGTATTTCTAATGACAGAGTATTCCTTTCCCAGATAATGCCACAGGCAATTCTGAAACAAAATACTTTTGACAGACAGTGAAGTAATCACTTAATTTCAGGATCACTTCATTATCCAATCAACCAAAGAGCTGGAACAAAATACTGGACATTTTAAAATACATTTTACGGGTGAAGAAATCCCTGCTTCTCTTTATTTTGGTTAGCTGTCCATAATGTCATGGAGGAACAGAGAAGAATATTGAGATGATAAAAACCATATGCCAGACACGTCAAAATACATTATATTATTGGTCTGGATTAAGGCATTAATACATTAGCTGGATGCTTCTCTTGGAGTCATTGCCTTGCTCCCACTGGCAACAATAGGCTAAACTATCTGCCTAATCATTTATCAGAGGCCTTAGAAGGCACACACTGTGAAGCCAGTAAGCTCTTGCCAAAATACTCTAACAGAAGGAAACATCACGCTGAATTCAGCACCCCTTCAGTTCCACGTCAATACAGGCTGCCTGGAGCACCAGCCCATGGCTTTCGATAAAAATTGGGAAACTCAAAATCTGTACCAATACGTTCATTAATTTAAGGAAAATACACTCTTTTCTGTACTCACCGTAGTCGACTTGTGAAAATTATGCCAAACTCCATTAAACAAAAAAAAATAAAATACCAGATACTGTCCCACGTTATTAAGAAAATGGTTTCATTGTATGTGGTCCTACCCTTTTTTACGCTTTTCTAAGCCAAAAATAATGAGGATGCAGGTTTTCTCATATCTGAAAAGTGTCCAGCATTTCACGGGTTGACAGATTTCTTTACTCATTTTTCATGATACAGCTTTTTAAACTACAGCTCCAAGCAATCACGTATAATTGCCCAATATAGTCCTTTGCTTCTAAGGAGAGAAACAAGGAGCTTTAGTGAGTTGCAAGGTCTCAAATCATTGAGCAATCTTTCCTGAATCTCCCTCAGAGCTTAGGACAAAGAATGAAGCAAAACCAAGACTGTTCTAAGAACTAGTTGGAGAAGAAACTGCAAACGTGCAAAACTTTCTACTCTGGGTTACCAGTTCCAAACAAGACCGTATCAGGAACAAGAAGTATAATCGTTACAAACTACTTAATGGACTGCGTTAATTGAGCCAGTGGCTTCCAGTCAATAATAATAACCCAGATGGCAAAAGCATTTTAAAAATCAGTATTGGCGTTGAAAGCAAAGCTGAGAATGGCCAGTGAAGGGAACAATTTTGTCACACTTGGATATGGTCCTTGCAGACCAAGAGTTTTGTCACATTAGAAGGAGAGAGAAGCCCAGAGTGCTGTTAATTTTGTCTGTCTCCAGTCTTCAGGATGAAAACTTCTTTAATGTCCAAACCTTTACAGTTAATTTGAACAAAGCTGTAAGTGCTGTATTCGGACAATGTTCTTCCTGATTTCTGTGTCTGTGGCTTTCTAAAAATGAGCATATTTTTTGTTTTTAATTCTTTTGTTTGTTTGTTTTTTTCCCCAAAGACAGGCAGGCTTTGATCTCCCTCTAGAGTGCAGCAGGAAGAGAAAGAGCTGCAAATCATGAGGAATGCAATGTATTTTGCATCAGTCCCATTTGTTCCCCCTGAGGCTCAGTTCAGCGTTCACTGAATACCCAGCCATTTTCAACCTTGACTTTTTACTGTCAAGGCTTACATTTATTAAACACTTCTCATAGCATTTTCAGAGTTGAATATGAGTTCAAACGTTCTGCTAACTGCTGCACAAAGGGTATTTGGAGTTACAGGGTCAGTGACCGCATTTTCCCCCTTTCCTCTTTAGTTGCCATTCTTTTCTGTTTCATCATTCGCAGGGGATATGCACAGGAAAAAAAGACCTGGGAGGCCAGGGGCTGAACAAGGGAAGTGAGGGAGTTGAAAACAAGAGCAAGACAGAAGAGATAGCTGATGGGATGAAGGGAATGTTGGCTTAACTGGATATAGCCCACATTTTTACAGCTAAAAAAAAATCAATAAGCATACACACAGACATATATGTTTAAGTGTGCATATAAAACTTAAAAAGCAATTAGAACCGAGACAGAAAGATAACGATTTTACCTTCCATCTCAGCTAATTATTTCCTTATGCGCTAAGCACACTCGGCCCAGGCACTACACATGTGTGCACTTGTCGACAAAGTCCCAACTGTCAGCAGAGAACAGATAGACCCCCATGACCACCGACAAAATGGTAACTCCAGCCAACTACAACATAACTGCGCAACCGGAGCCAAATCCCGAGCTGACATGCATCCTGTAGGGTTTCACTGAAGTCAGCGTGGCTGCATGGTATGTTAAATGTGACGGCTGCGAGGGTGGTCCAAATCCGTGCTCTGATATGTGGTAACAGAAAGGAGGTGCTGAGAGCCACCCCTGCTTTCGGGTACAGCTGTATCATTCCTTCACAGCTCCAGGAAAAACCCTGGGCTGTAACAAAAAAGGCTCCTAAACATGCACAAAGATTGTTAGTTAGAGAGCAATAGCTCTTGCGGACTATATAAATCATATTAAGCTATATGCTATCCATTCTCAGTGTCATGATAGATTCTCACACATGGTGTGACTGTAGTAGGTGTTTGTTTGCACACCAAGGCATAATGCTGTTTTTGCCCTTGGATATTTCAATAAACTAATGCAATCATTCACTTGCAACTTCCTGTATGGCTGCTGTACATCACAAGTCGGGGCACTTTATGTTCGTTCATATTTTTAGTATCTTCCTCTGGGGATGAACTGTAACTTCTCACGGTTCCTAGGATCAAGGTAAGCACAGCTTCAAAATACGTAGTTGACAATAATTCAACATGTTCTGATATACTTTGAGAAGACAGGATAACACCCTTTCACACACAGATGACTGAGAATGAATAGTTCAGCTAGTTCTAGGATTGCTGTTGAAAATCAAAAAATGGCAGATTTCAATCCAAAATAATTGCTGGCTGTGTAAAATTTTTATCCACCAGCAGATTCTTTTCTAATTTAAAGACCAAGTTGCACCTATACTCTGGTTTCCTTTAATTATTGTATGGAGCTTTTGGTGTCCAAGACGTTCCCCCTTTCTCTCCAGCTGCCCACCCACCACCGTGGGACCTACAGCACTTCCTCCTGAGCAGCCAGCACCAAAACAGCTGGGACATGCTCGGGCCCAGTTACAGCCCTTTCAGAGGGATGGATGCCTGTTGAGATTCTCCCTCCACCCTGTCTACTGGCTCCAAGGCAACATACTTTGAACTCCTGGAAGCTTGACATCCCTCAGCCACTCTTCAAAACCAGGAAAGTCACTGCACACCTCTTCATCCCATAATGCCTCCAAGAATCGTCCTCTGGAAGTACTTCTCCTGCACCAGCAGCACGCCAGCAGGAGACATGCTCTGTGCTCTGAGGAGCTGACTGCCAAGCAGTCTTGCTGCACTAACAGCTGGGACAAAACTGTGCTGCCTTTGTCACGATTTTGCCTCTAATACTGTGTGATAAACTACTCAATTTAACAAAATATAATAAGTTCAATATCTATCAATGCAGGCTTTCTCCTTATGTACGAAAATACTACACCACAAAAAATTATCTTCAGCATTTTGAGAGATTGTTTTTGGAGGGGGAAAAAGTATAAGCAGACAACGCAAACAAACCTTTCAGCAAGAACTTCAAAAAGATGCAGATTGCAAATCAGCCTGATCGTTAAGAGAAAAACGGACTGATAAAATAATTTACAACAAAGGAGGTCTCAACTTCTTTAAGTTGATCTTTTACAAATGTCTCATTTTTAGCAGCATTTTACAGTCTGAAATGTGATCTCTTTGCAATGAGCTTTTAAAAGGACTATTCCCTGAGCTCAAAGCACTCATATTCAGTGTAAACTGAACCACAATTTAAGGAATAGTTTTAAGTCTTTTTTTTTTATAGCAGTTAGCATCAGTTAGCATCATTTTTGACAAACAGTATATTCACAAGGATCTTTAATTTGGGATTGGTGGTAGCTGTTGGGAAGTTCTTGTTCAACTTCACAAACAGTATTAGCAGGAAAACAATAGCCCAAAATTCAACACAAACACAAATATGAATACTTCCATTAGTAAATGAATGGAAGTTCATTATGGACTTCTGCTTTTGGATAGCAATGCACATAAAATCTAAGGGAATTAATATCCTCCGAAGACAATAAAATTTTGCACTGAGAAACACGTGTAGTTTGATAAATCTTTCAACATGTGAAAAACAGAAAGATGAGGAGAAAATTCATAATTTTTACCTTTCTTTTGAAAGCAAATCAAAATTTTCCTCCTTAAAACCTCATTCAAAAGAACTGCAGCAGCTTCAAATGAGATCTATTGGAAATATCACAGCAAGGTCTGCTACAGAGAACCAGTCAGTGGTGGCTGGAGGAGGAATTTCTTGAATTTGTTTTGGAAAATTCAAGATATTCATAAGGTCTGTTGTAATGGGAACAAGTGATAGAAGCTGAAGTTTATAATCAGCCCTCACTTCAACCCCTTTTAAACTCCCATTCTTTTCCTCACAAACAAAATTCAAAATGTAAATTAATAACCTGGGAAGCTAATTATGATAATGTAAAAAAAATAAAAATTACAGGCATTATTTCCTCTAAGCGGCTGCATTCTTATTTAAACATTCAGCCACCATTCCTTATCATTATTACATTTACTTCCTTCTCTTCCACACTGGTTTCCCCAGCTTTTCAAATGTCACTGCAGCTGGAGGCAGATTCCTTACCAACCCTTAGACTTCCTGCCATGCTCCAGCTGTAAGAAGTGAATGTCAGAATGATACATTTCTGTAATATCTAAATCTCTCTTTCTTGTTACTTTTAACTCTGAATTGCCTTTATTTCTGTTGGAAAGGAGGGAGTGCTTTTTAAATTACTATTTTCTTAAAGTCACCAATAACTTTGTAGAATACATTCTCAGCTCCAAGGAACTTTTTATCTGCATTTGAAGTAAGATTTTTCAGAAACTCTCAGTGCAAACATTCATTCTGTAGCCTTAGAAGAGCTGAAAACAGAAAATCAGGAAGAAGAAATTTATTGTAATGTTTACATTTTTACATGTTTACTATTTTTAAATTTGTTTTCAGAAAATGTTGGAGAGACCTGAACTTTGAGCTTTTAATGAATTAATCCACTACATCTTTTTATCTGTGAAGCTGCTAATACCTCTGTGGTGAGTCACTGGCCCTAAAAGCAGAGTTCATTCCCAACCCCCAGGCTCACCTCCAGACACAAGACAAAATAGTAATTTCTTCACATTTGTACTTCATAATTCTACATTTATATGTACATTTTCTACAAGTTCCTCCCCTGAAAATGCCAAACAATCTTTGTTATAAATACCTATATCATATATATCTAGCTCTGTCAATGCACCTTATTCCACTTAAGTGAAAAGCACTACGTGCTTAATCAAGCACAGACACCCACACACTCATTTTGTCTTTCTGAATAGAATAAGAACATTCCTGTTTTCAAATTTACTATTTTTTTTCTCCAAATTCAAAAAAAAAGGTATTTTCCATCACAGTAGTCCACCACATCTGGTTTTGACAGCCCTTTATGTAGCCACACTCAACAAGGCTCTGAGCACATAACAAAATAATGAGTCTCCATAAGGGTAGTGCGAGTTTGATGAGATAAGCAGAGCAGCTGTTACACGCTTTGCAATAACTCACAGCAGTGCTAAGCGTTAGGACCTCTATTTTTGAAGGGGTAAACGTTTCCCAGGACCTAGGGGTTATCCACCTGGACAGCTACCAGAGAAAAGCAGGACAATTTCATGTTCCATGCACCTCCAGCTATGTAATACCACTCTACAGTGTGACAGTATTTATGGCCAAGGAAGGACAGTATGATTCATCAGAGGTTTCTGTTTAGAGTAGAGAGATGGAGGAAGGTCTCTAATGTAGTACTGTAACATGAGTTTTGTTTCACAGATCTAATTTCCACCAAATCTCTTGTATTCCCTTTCAAAAGAAAAAAAATATATAATAATTCATAGAATGGTTGGCTGAAAATATGCCAAACTAAGAAAAAAATAATCACACTAATATTAGGATTTACAGGAGTCAGTCATTCAATCAGAAGTTGTCTCTATCTTGATTACTTCTTTGGTATCCTCAAGTTTTTTGGTTGGTTGGTTGTGGGTTTTTTTTGTTGTTGTTTTGCCTTTTTTTTTTTGTAAGATTCTGTTTGGAAGCCACTTGAATGAAAAAGATATTCTCTAAGTGGTAGAGCAGACACACAGAAAGGATGTTTGGATGTGATACAACATTTAAGACCAAAACCATCTCACTTAGCTTGAAATGGTACATGAAATGAATCCTAGACAAAGTGTCAAAGAAGTACCCTGAGTTAGACCAGCTGAGAATTTGACCTGAGGATTAAAATGAGCTATGGGCTGTTTTACTGATGCCGAGTACCTCTAGTTCCCACTGAAGTCAATGGAAACTGTGGATGCTCAGAAGCAAAATAAATAAATAAATAAATAAAAAATAAACCATTATCTACTATTATTTTTCGTAGTTATGCTGCAGGGTGATTTGTATCATGAAATAGTACACATTTCCTCAACGTGGCACCATTCCAGCAAGTATGTCTCTCAGTCTACAACTGATTTTATGCCTTTATACACATATATATATGTTTCTCAGAAAACGTCAACATTTAGAAACAATAAAGGAATTCCCCTGCCTGAAGAAAGAGATGTTTTAAAACTCACATGAGAAACTATGATTATACTTAGGAATGATGGGTTTCACATGACTGTGACAACATCCAATGCTGCTGACAACCTTGAGATCCTGTGCTGTGGCAAATGGGAAGAAATTGTCAGACTGCCGCTGAACTCTGTTTTCTCTTTCAGACCACAAACCCTGTCTTTTACAGGGCTGTAGGCAATTCAGTCTCCAGTTATTACAGTCTCTTCCCTCCCTTAAACTAACCTGACTAAATGTTACTCCTACATACAGCACCAAGCTCTGAACCATTTCAGTTCCAACATGTTTCCCCCAAAATTGGTAATAGCTTTTCTCTAAACAAATGAGATGTAATACTGTAATTCAAGTGGGATTCATGGTAACAGCATTGGCAGAGTTTGTGTTCCAGATCTCCATTTTATAGTAATTCCCATGTGTGAGCTTGGTGTTACCTGCTTGGTGTAGATTGCTTTAAAAAAAAAATTACACACGGTTGCTCCAGTACTGTGTTGTCTTGGACCCTTTTTTCTAAACTTAACTCAAACAAAACAAGTGAACAAGCCAAAGCAGACAAATCTGTGATGTCTGTAGAATTAGTCAAAACGGAAGAGGACTTGTCTTCCTGTCTTCTTCAGGTGGACAAAAGATTTTGGGTGCTGCTTGCTGTTGCTTCTTCAGTTCACAAGCCAATATAATTCTTATTTCATCACCACTCTGCTTGACAGAACACACATGCACCTCAAATTGCTCCCAAATTCTTGCTCTCACCTCTGGCCTGCTGGCACTTCAGAAATGCGACAGGGTGGTCCTTTCTGCAGGGACTAACCCCTGCGCCCAGGGTGGCCCAGGACACACTGAACTCTGTGGATTGAACTGAGCTCATGTTTAGACTGGTGCCATTGGCCTTTAGAGGTAGGATTCACCTCCCATTAACTATGCAGCCTGGAAGCCAGGCGTCTCACATATGCATCTTACATGTGTCTTCACACCTAGTCTCTCTCAGCCATCAGGGGACAGAGTTGGGATGAGGCACCTAGAAGCCTCTCTCTTTCTCCACCGAGTTTATGGGGAGCCTCAGCAACTACCTGTGGCTGGACACCAAAACTTTGTCCAGCTGCTGTTACAAAAGATGAATACAACTCCATGCTATCTCTGTACTTTTCCAAGGAGTCTGATGAACATGCTGAATGACTCAGTTCACTAAACACACACAGCCTTCTGCCCACCAGAAGTTTCTGCAATATATGTGTTTGGTTGCAATTGTAGCTTCAGAGTTCATTGCAATAAGACCTGGGGTGTAGTAGGTTAAATACAGAAAAAATTAAATGGATATGCATGAACACAATCAAAGGAGATATATACAAAACAGGCTGAGTTCAAGCAATTGCAGTTGCATGCTCTCTCTCTCAAACCATTTCTCCTATGTTTAATGCAACAAAGGTAGAAAATAACTGATAATTCTGTAAAAACATTCTGTAAATATAGGCAAGCTGAAGGTACAATTCAACAATAGGTAAGGAATAAAGCAGAGTTAAGATATAATAATATCATATCTACATCAGTACATATTTAAAGAAACAATGAACTTAAGCAATGATTGCTTAATTTATGATTGGTACATACTCTCATTTGGACCAAAAATAAATGCCACCCAGGAGCAGCTGCTGGTGAGGCATGCAGTGGTCTTTCTTCTGAGTGGGAACATTTGACATAAACATGTTAGTGCTCCACACACAGCACTTATTGTCAATCAAAACATGGAGCTATTTAATGGTCTTTTTCCTTAACTTCAAAGAATTAAATGGGATAGGGCCAATTCGTCTCTGGAATCACCTCTCTCTCTCCCTACCACATCTGCTGTGCTCAAAGGGGGTCCCTTAAGGCTGACAAAGTTCAGGTTTGAACTCGTCACGCTCTAGGATGGTAAGACTTTTTCAGTCATAGGTCGATAATTATGGAACTTGCTTCTACATGAGATGAGACAGCAAGAGTGAACCTTCTTGCCATGACTTGGTTTACATTTGAGAAATTCAATCACTTAAAATCTCACAAATATCTCTAGAAATTTTGCTCCCATATACTAAAGTACTCTAAAGGGTCTAAATGGAAATCTAATAATCTTTTAGAATAAATTATGTTGCAGCAGATATAACTGAAATAACTGTGCCACTTAAATCACATTGTGGTTGAAGACAAAGCCCAGTTTGAACAATTCATCCACTTCTGCTGCAGCTAACAACACAAAGTGCCCTACAGGCCTTGACACAGATCACAAAACTGGCTTTCAGGAACAGAAGTAGATATTGTGGGACAAAAATCCCATGTAATTTCAACTGAGAAAAAGTAGGTCTGAGGCAGTTTCAGAACAGTAACAGGCTCAGTGGCTATGGGTTGAATTACAAAGACTGCAATTCAATTTCTGACAGCCTCTGACACAGACTAGTCCCTGACACAGACCCTCCCTCAAACAAAGATTATTTTTTTTCTTTACAGCTGTAGATACAAACAACTGCAATAAGCCAACCTAGAGTGGAGGGAAAAGGAAGGGTCTGTGTTCAGAGGAAAAAGTGAAACATTATTACTGACAGTGTAATAATGGGTACCAAAGCCGGACAGCGGTCACAAGAGAACAACTTATCACTCTCAATACCCACCTCATTAGTAACTGAGAGAACTGACAATGCAGAATCACAGTACTTCAGTGCATTGTTTTTCTGGCCAAGATCTTTATAGCACTGAGAAGAAAAAACATTTTGTTTCCAATCAGACCACTGTAAGAATACCAGAGTCTACAAGCCATTAGTTTTAACAGAACTTGGTTACCTTTGCCAAATACACATAATTGTATTTGGAATATCCTGGATGCATTTCTTCTGCCTAAAGAATAAAAAACAGGAAACAAAACAGACATAAAAATTGCGTGAGGAGATTTACATGGTCCGTGTAACATTTTCTAAACTTCCTCAAATATCAGAGTGAATCATCCCTACTGTGCACCACAATGTTTAGCATGTCCCCAAAAAAAAATCCCAAGAAACCACTAAACCAGGCACACAAGTTGTTGATATTGCACACAAAACCATTCTGTATTCCTCTCTCCCTAAATGCTTAGTAAAGATACTGGAATGTTGTATAGAACATTATTGGATCCATTCATTTACACAGTGGGCTAAAAGACACTGCTGTCACTAGATTATTAATACTTATTCCTTCATCAAAGAAATTAACACACAATCAACATGTTGAATAACTGATACTGAACTGCATTCATCAATGTTTCAATTATTTTTCTGCATAGACCCTTATCTTCTAGCTCTGGGTTCACTCTTCTTTTTACATTAACACTTTCTGAAAAATTCAGGTAGTTTGAAAAGTTCAAGATCATCTTCCTTTTAAAACACATCAAGGATGTAAAACCTTGATTGATGAGTACAAATATTACCAACCTTCTACCAACCAAGAAGCAGCTTTAAATCAACAAATAGCTCTGGGGAGAGAAAAATTACATCAGTGAAACTTACTGTAGCTGCAATTCTTGAATCAAAAAAATGCTGCTTTTGCTCAAACTGTATAATACCACACAATTGTCTTTTGGAAGGTAATTCAATTTCTGCTGCAGAAGTTGACTTAAAACCACAACCACTCTGCAGCCCTCCATGAAACACCCTGAAGCTAAAGTGTTTATTTCAAATTATTTCCACCCTCTTTGGATTTTGACTTTACAGATAAAATCTCTACATTGGGAAGATGGCAGTGTATTGTATTCTCCAAAATTCAGAAAATCATGTCATCTTTAAATAGACACAGAATGAACATAGAAAATAAACAGATTTCATAGTGGGGAAAAATATGTTTGTCCTTGGAGAAACTGTCCGAAGGTAATTGTAATGATGGGAGTTTATGCTTTCAATTCAGTCAAGTGAAAAACTTGTGTGTATCAGGCCCAGAATTTGAAATGACTCATATGAAAGACACTGAAAGACAGCTTCATTTTAGGCACGTAGTGTTTTCTTATAACTGTGTACTCAAATAGATTGCTCAGGAACAAGGACTTATGAGATGTTCTTTTCTACTTCACCGTGAAGGTCTTTCCTCCGCATCATTTCAACCCCACAAACAAGAAAGGCTTCTACCGAAATTCAAAGAAGAGCCCCACATCAGAAAACTTTAAGTGTCATAATGCCAAAGTTTTCCTTACCTATGTTAACACTGCTGCAAAAGTGGGCAAATAAGCAGTTATCGCTAACTTGTTTCAATGGCATATGTAACTAATCCATATCTATTTTGCATTGAACTCAGTTAACTATTAACACAGCAAGTCATTGGAGATTCCTGTAAAACTGAAGGAAGAGAAGTGCTAGCCACTCATCTCCAAATTATTTTTAAAATAGAGAAGAAAACAATATTTTATTATAGAGCTCTGTGGTGTATAGCCGAACCCTTGATTTATAGCCACAGAACATAATCTGTTGAGCGGACATCTTGCAACAGTCACACAGAGCAGCTGGCAAACAGTCACACAGGAAAACCCTTGGCCAGTTCCTACCTTTAGAAAATTCTGCAATGCTTCTTCTACTGTTGAAGTTGGTGGAGTCCCAAAGAGAGCAGCAGCTACTTTCTTTTCAAGCCAAGACAACTGAGCTACCTATAATAAAAATATAAAAACATAAATCAAAAGTCCTTATGATTGCTTCTCAATTTTGGAGTGAATACTGTCCTGTGCTGCTGTACTACTTATGCAACTTATTTTGCACACAAGCTTGCAAAGGAATGCTTTTTGCTGTTGATTTGCCAACTCAAAGCATAGCTTTTTGGACACTAGATTCCATTAACTCAGAAATGTACACTTGAAGAAATACAAAACATCAACATCATTGATATGAGTGTATTCCAATGTATGAATTTTAAAATACAGTTTAGGTATCATAAGGCCATGCTATTTTTCTAAGGCTAGAAACAGTGCTTTAAACCTGTTAAGGTTTTCATGACTGCTTAGCATGGTGGTCCATGTACAGACTGCTTTTCAACATTACGGAAAGTTGCTGCTACAGTCAACATGTCAGTGCTTTTGGCCCTCATAAAACAAATTCACTTACTATGCAGAAGATGGTCACAATCACTGTGAAGAAAGAGGTTTCATTTTTTCCTAACAAAAAGCATTTGCCAAAGGCTTCGTCTCTTTTCAGGAAAACAGGCTGCTATGAAAAGGGCTTTAAGGTACGCCCACATTGCCACATAATGTACATGACTTCTTCCCTTACATATATTGACAGCTGACTGAAATTGCTCTGGTTATTGCCACAGAGTACTTGGCTCCATCACCTAACACAGCAGAATACACCTCACATCTCTAATGAAGGACAGAGCTGGCAAGGAATGCAGTGCGAGACTGGAGCCTGTTGAAATGGAGAAGCCACACTCATTTGGCCACATCTACTACATCTGTAAGAAAACTCAGAACTTGATTCCTTCGTGTCAGTATTTATTTGAACCAGGGCACTGATGGCTCCTGTCACCAAGTATGTCTGAGTTAAAAAACAGTAAAAACATGAAGGCTCTGTGTTTTACCAGCAACTTCAGCATGACCTATGCAACGCAGAGAAGGGAGACATGCAGTCCAAGAAAGAGAGCCTCTCATTGGAGAGCCAAGGGGTGAAATAAGAGTCATCACATCTACAGACAGCTCTGTTTCAGAGGCAGAGGTGATTCAAATAACACAGCTGAGTGTTCAGCTCAAGGCTGCTCTACTGCTGTTAAAACCAAAATGGTTTTGGATAGCTTCAGACTATTCCCGCCTCATTCTCTGGCTTCCCAGTCTCTTTAGGGCTGTTGCTGCTTTCCCCTACCCTCTTGTGCAGAACTCAGCAATCATCTATTAGGTTACAGTTAATTATGGTAAACTGTAAGAATCTATTGGCACCATAACACATAGCTATCCACAGCCATCAGCTAGAACACTTCTCTTTTGAACAGGCATCAATTTCTATGCATTTCTTGTTACAAACTGTCCTAAAAATACCATTGCAAAGAGTACGTGTACAGGCCAGCAAGCAACAAGAAAACACACAGGACCAGGTTTTCCTGCTGGCCTCAATGATTCAAGCTACGTAAGAACAACACTGCATGGGAGACAGAAGGCATCCTGGCCAAGTTTTGCTGGTTGTTTGCTAGGGTTCAACACCTTATTTGTTAAATGTCATCAGTAAGTCTTTCATCCAAAACCATTAAAAATGATCTTCCAGAAAGAGCAATAATAAAACTTTCGTCATTCTCTCTCTCATCTCCCACTCTTGAAGCACCTTCTAAGAGAATGAAGTCAAGAATTTTCATTTATTTATTTATTTATTTGAAAAGCTCTCTGGTAATCTTCAAGTTCTCATTCATAGAAACAACAAAATGTTTCCCCCCACCCTGACCTGCTTTAACGCTCTGTTATAAACTGCAGCATTCTGATTAAAACTTCAAATTGGAGGTATGCATACAACTCCCTCACACGCTTCACTTTCCTAGCTGCTCTCTAGTTTCTAAGACATACGCTGTGAAAGACGTCAAAAGGATTCTTGCAAACATATTGTTTTCTTCTGCTGCAGCATTCTTTATTCTCTTTCAAGAAGGAGGGGTATTCTTTATTTCTAGGTCCATCTCATCATAGAGTGAGCTTACAGAATGATGATAAGAGGGAAATAATAAAGGGAATAATAAAGGGAATGATCTGCATGTATTGTTCTCTGCAAGACCACCCAGCACCCCGAGGGTATGCATACAGTGCACAGATACAATTACCACACACGTGTCAGCTCTTATGCAATAATGAGGGAACAAAATTGCAGTTTTTCCATGTAGAGTTATAATTACCTATTGAAAACACAAGTCCTTCCTGGCAGTTGTTTTATTTTCTTGCAAGATTTAATCAGAACTGATTTACTGAGGTTTTAGTCCTTATTTTGTCTGGCTTGGGGGCTGCTTTGCACTATTCAAATGTTTTAAAAGAAAATACACTTGGCCATTTTTATATTACAAACCCATCCAATCTAAAGCAATGCTTAAAAACAGAACACGCATAGGGACAATAGTGATTTATCTTCAACACACGCTGGATTCGATCCTATACTTTATGACTATTACGCAGATAGCCTGACAGTTCTGTAATGATCTAGGTATTCCAACTGGTAATCCACTGGCTTGAGGAACTCATTGCAGCTAACTATCACTGCCTATAAATGGAGTGCCCAGTTTGTGCTGCATGTCCAGGCTCCTTGCACAGTTCATAGGGACAGCGGCAATTCTAGTGGGACGTTGTTCTAATTCACCTACAATAGTCCTGGATGAACACTCCTCTCTTTCCCTTCTTTCTTTCCCTCAACTACAGAAGGAGCATAGACAGTTGTACCTTGTGGATGGCTAAAGACAAGTGAGATGAATCCCATCACAACAGCTTAACCACACCCCACCTGTGTCAGTCTGCACCCCCATAGGACCAAGGTGGGAATAGAGCTGTTTTATGCAAGACACAAAATCGTGTCCTGGAGCAATAATGATGAACAGGAAATGATACCCTGCCCCTAAACACACAAAAGCACTGTTTTTAATTTGAAATAACTTTATTACAGTAAATCTTTTATGCCATGTTCAGTGAAATGGAAACGTTATTCCTAGCACACCAACTAACTCTATTAAGTGTTCTCTGTGTGTGAACAAGCCCAGGCAGCAGAAACCCTGGTGCAGCATGCTCCAGTGTAGTGAAAATTTAACTTTTACAGTCAAGGTTACCTCAAACAGTGCAAAGCGTACCTGAAGGTCCATAGAAAATAAAGTACGAAGAGACTGTTGATTACAATCTCACCTCAGTGATGTCCAAACCTTAAGATTTTTTTTTTTCCAGGTTCCCCAAGCATTTTTTTCAGGTTTCCTGATGCGAGTCCCTCCCAGCAGCCTGAAAATTCACAAAAGCACTCCAAGAACACTGTTTCCAAAGATCTCCTTTGAATGTATTGGGTCACTCTGAAGATGAACACTGCTTCCCAACTGCCATACTGAGGACAGCTAGCCTCAATTCCTCTAGAAGAGGTAAAAAAACAAGGGCCTGAGGGACCATCAGCCAACCCCTGAGCTGCCCTAGAGTTGCAGCAGTGCGGGTCACCACAAGAGCCTGGCTGCTAGCAAGGAGGGGAGGCCACTCTTCAGTGTCCCAAAGCTAATGAGATGGCTGGCTCGAAAGACCTTTCCTGATGATCTGTCAAAAGAACAAGTTCTCACCAGCTTATTCTACCCAAATCTCTTCTAAGACCAGAGAGAAGAAAGCCACCCACAGAGTTAAACTGTAGCTGACTGCAATACTCTCCAATCAGACCATTCTTTCCACCAAAGATTAAGGCAGAAAATGTGGTTTGCTCCTAAATACTGGAAAAAGAGATTCCCTAATATGCCTTTCTCCTCCATGAGCATCAGCAAAATTCACATATTGACTAGATCACTTAGTGACTGGAGACTGTTCTTCAGTTTTGTCTCCCATTTGGTTTTGATGAGATACAAATCCTGCCCAATCATGACTCTCTTCAAACTCCAGGATGTTGGCACCAAGGAAACTAAGCCATTTGGACTGAAAAATCAGCTAGGAGGGACTTGCACCCCTAAAAGATAGCCTCCTCCGATGTTTCCTTGCTAATAGCTCACTGGTAACACATAACACAATTGTCTTCCATAAATGAAAAAATATCCTACTGATCCATCTTCAGTAAAATATGAATGGTACCTACTTCAATATCCCCAGAGTTCCTTTTTTTTTTTTTAATTACGATATATTAACGTGAAATTATTTAATACAATTTTACAATGTTTTGACTTCTGGAAGGGATTAAATAACTAGAGAGCAGTTTTAAAATACTGGCTTCCAACATAAATATTCTCTTTCTTGCCAGCTGACGAACCTACAGTCTGCACGGGCATTTAGCCATTTATCCATCTTGAATTCCCTGGGCTTTTCACTTTCCAGTAAGAGAAGCAAACTTACAGAGCACACAGACAAAGGAACTGGGTCAATTTGTTCCCCGATGTAACCCAAACAGATTAAATTGGGATACACCAGAGGTAAATCCAACACATGGCATGTAACCTACAGAATCAAAATTCCAAGAAATCTAATTTTTAACACCCCACTAACATTTACCAGAGGCTCTGAGCCATTTTCACAAGTGTACGCTAACAGTTTCGTGACAGCCCTTTAATGGCAAGTAGCCAGAAGTCTTAACTAGATATGGACTCAATTTTAAAAGCTAAACACTAAAGCAATAAATAAAAACAAACACCAAATTCTTAAGGATTAGCAGACAATTGCTCACAATTCTAGAGAAAGAAATAATTACTATACATTATGCCCCACTGATCATTTCACTTCTAATAAATATTTCTTGCTGATCTGAACAACAAAGGTAATTTTCGCTGTCTCTTAACAACAAAAAGCTGCAACTTTAAAGGCTCTAAACACTACTTACTTTAAGTCACATGCATCCATGCAAGCATATATATAAAACATGCAATGTTCCCTAAAAGATATGTAGTCAGCAAAGCTTGGTTATGTCATGGAAGGTTGAGGAGAAAAAGTTTAGTTTACCATCATTAAATAAATTTAAAAGGAAAACTATTTTGAGGCAGTTGTTTTTCCTTGAAAAAATAGTATCTCTTACACATACCAAATACTGGTTCACTTTGCTTAACAGATATTTCAAAGTATTTTAATAGCAATTATATGGTATTCAACTTTTCCTACACATTATCACTAAAGACAAGCTGGAAAAAAACCACTACCATTTAGAAGTGTGCATCAGCTCTAGAAAAAGGAATACTTAAGTAACACTTGGTGGGGATCCACCATTGCCTATTACAGTGGTGTTCTATTATTTTTGCTCAATGCATAAATAGCTGATTTTGTTTTTCCTTTGTCGTAACAAAATAAAAAGCATGGTCTACATGAGAGCTACGCATGCCTTGTATACACAGCAGCTCTAACAGACAATACTTTGGCCATTATGACATCTATAAAGTGATCGTTCATAAATCTTGCCTACCTGATCTTGATACCAGGATTAATTCTCTAAGAAAGCAGTGATGACATTCCTACCAAGCCAGGATCTACCTCTTTTGTACAGCTCTGCTGGTTTAATAATGATAAAAGAAATCAGAACAAGAAAAAAAAATGATTTTTTTTGACAACATGGCACACAGAAATCACTGGCTCTCAACCAACCTGCTCAGTGCTGTAAAGCAGTGGCAGTTCAGCTCATTTTCCTGCTAAAAGGCACTGTGTCACTTTGCACCGGCTTCATATCTGGCCCAGCAAGAACACCCAGCGTGTGTGACATTGCCACCACTGTTCTTCACAAAAGGCCGTGTTGCAATGAGAAATGCAGGCAAGGCCAAATTCTAGCAAAACTGCACAAATCAAATAAGCAACATTTATGGAAGAACAAATGTTAAGGCCAATCTTAGCTTAACCCAAAAGTGAGCTAAAGCTAAAAGTACAAACTAACCTTTTTGCCTCAGTCAGCCCTTTTTTCCCCTTTATTTTCCTTGCAGTGGGTAACACAGCCTTCCCAGCCTCAACCTCAGCTAGACTAAATAGAAAAGAAAGGAGGGTCTAAGAGGAGCATAATCGCTCCATCTACAGGCAGCAATGCAAAGGAAGTGTAATATACATACTATTTAAACACTTCCCACCTAGGGAAGGATTTCGAACCAAGGCCATAGCTAACAGACTAATTTAGGGATAATTACCACAGTATGAAACACCATAGGCTGCAGAATAAGATCATGAAATTTTCTGCATCTCCCACAAGCTCCTAGACTACCTATATTACATGCATGACCAAAACCTGTACTAGCGGATCAGCACAGAAACTTAATCACTCAGTTTGCTAAAACTAACGGGAGTATCACCAGCCTCACCGGGCTAGGATTAAGATCTAACTTCCGTACTTGAGCAATGTTCCCGAATAATCACCTTACCCTGCTACCGAAAGCATACAAATGACAAAAGAGCTGACAGCCCTATAAATTAAAACAAAACGTTAGCCAGTCTTATACTTGCATTTATCTGTACTGCGCAAGTCTGCGCTTAGTCCTTCAGGCTACTATTTTGTCAGGGCGAGCAAGAAAGTCATAGAAAGCAAGAATTGAAAATAAGGAAAGAAAATCAGCCTGAATGATTTCAGTGGCTACATCTGTTTAAGCAGACATAGCTTCACTTAATACAATGCTGGCCAGGTCACCCCCTAAGGCAAATGCTAACTTGTGGCTTTATTGTTCACAAAGGAAGTATTACATAGATGCTGCAAGTGTGGAACACGAATTCATAACAGTACAGCGCAACAAACCACATGTAGTCAGTCAGTAAGTGGTGGCTGTCACTAACGTGAAATACGATTAAAAGATAGCACAGTATTAACAAAATGAGGTATGCTGAGATTACATGTAAAGCTTCCAAACGCAATAGCTCTGGCGTTAAATAAGCCATGAGAAACATCTGGGAGTGTTTGACATAAATGGAAGCTGCAGTCAGTTGTTGGACATCATATGAAAGCGCTTAAGGAATCACTGGAGAGAGAGATGCTCTTCAAAGGCAGGACAGCATGCATAACATAGGACAATCTTTGGCAACTCACTTTCGCATTGCTAATGCTGACATTGAAGAATACGCTGTGATGAAAAGCAAAATAAGCCCTTTGAAAAAGTTTGTGTCATTCTTCACTCGGATCAACTGAGAAAAAATGCAGTTGCTGAAAGCTTTTTGAAAGTTATATATATGATCTGAAAGAACTGCTGAAAGATTACCTGGCATTAAGGCTTACTGCAAATAAAGAAACAAAGTCAGAGGCTGCAGTGTTCTAAATAACACGGCAACTCCTTCTTTCCCGTTTGCAGGCATTTCGTAGTGACTAGAACTGGAAGTAGCTGGAGGAAAAAGGCAGGGCTGGAATTCACTGTACATCAGCCTTTACTACCCTGAGAAGTCTCCCAATAATCTTTTACAGCCTAGACTATGCAAGAACATTTTCTTCTGACAAGAGATTCTTCATAGCATAAAAGATGAAGTGATAAGGACAGTCATATGAGCCATCAAAGATGGGGGATTCCGAACAGAGCAACTCTCATATTACAAGCACAAAGCATCATTTTTGCTTAAAAAAAATTAAAATACTGCTAAACTGGCAAACCTATTTTTTTTCATGAGTACTTATCATTACATCATGAATAAAATCTTTAAAAGCTCTTGTTGAGTTGGAATAACAAAATTTGTGTTTCTTGCAAAACTTTGGTGAACGACAGATTTTATACCTGTATCTCTGCTGTGACATTCTCCTGAAATTTACTAAGCCAGTATGGTCAGTCCAGTAACATCACACACGTGGAAGTTAATTCAGGAAATGTATATGCAGTGCTTCATTTAGCTCAAAACATCTACTTCAATGAACACCTACTATGTGTTAAGTCCCATTACTTCATTTCAAATGCATTATAATTTTTTATACTCAATACGTAAGATACAAAAAAAATATTAAAAAAACTTACTGAATAGCACCATCTTCCATTTAGGTAATACAAAAAGGGATCTTGAGGCTTAAGTTCAATTGCTTTGTCTAGGTGCTCCTATTAAAAAGAAAATCGGTGTCACTTTAGATGTTTGCTTGGCAAGTATGTTTACATTCTAAGAGATTTGCTGCAAATCACATACAAATTCTGAAGTTTTCTTCTGCTGCAATTATCTTCTAACATACTAAATATATTTTAATTAGCAAACCCCTTCCTTATGGAGGAAAACCACAAACAGAATTATTTAACAACTTTGCACACAATGCAACAAGACCACAAATAAACTGCTCAAAATTTCAATCAAAGAGCTCGAAAACTTTTGCCTGAAAAAGGCAACAACTTCAGTTGTTCTTTTTATTTACAGTTAGTATGAGGGAACTGTCACACACCAGATCAGTGAGAAAGCAACCACTGTCTTTGATAGTTCTTACATGCCAGCACCCATCATTGAAGTCTCTTCCACCCTGCAGTATTACTGCTCCAATGAAATGGTAGAGGACACAAAAAAATGTTACTATAATGTAAAATTCAGGCAACAAAAGGGTTCTGCTGCAGTGAAACAGTAACAGTTAGAAAGTATCTAATATGGTGATTCTTCCAAAACCACTGTCGTTACAGGTCATAAATATCTTTATTTCTCTCTTTAATTTACTGAAGAAAGCTCTTACTGCTCAACCTGGGTTTAAAGAAAAAAGAAATACATTATTTCACCCCTAAGTACTATTTGTCTCAAAATAAATCTCTCTTCTAAGGCTTCATTTTTTTCAGATCTCTCTTCTTTTCTGACTAAGCCAGTCACTAAAATATCCAAGTTACACAGATATGAGAGACTATTATTCTATCATTTTGTCCACAAACTAATCACATAGGAACTATGTTTTCATGCTATTATTTTCCCCAAGCCTTAGCATTGCCAAATGGTTCACTTGGATTTCAGAAATTACTTCTGAAGAGCAGCCTTATTGAAAAGGCAACTAACACTGTGTTGTGTTTTCTTTTTTAAACCCCATCCTTAAACAACTGCAGCACTTCTGTTTTTTTTTGTTTGTTTTGTTTTTGTCTTGTTGTTGTTGGTTTGGTTGGCTGGTTGGTTTTATTTTTGTCATTTTCCCTTTCTTACCTCGCTAGTTGCAGCAGTTGGGGCTTAGCTAACTTGGCACAGCCTGGATGTAGTTAATGCAACACTCCAAGCCCTCCCACGGGCTAGGTGCAATGGGGACCTGTCACACATTTGTTGTCTCTCACTGATACCCAGAACGAGGGGACACTGGCTTGGAGGGAGGGCAGTGGGTAGAAAGAGCCAGACCAATACTGAGGACAAGAGGTAGGGAGCACGTGCAACAAAAACTGCTAACTAGAATACACAATTACCTCTGAAAGAACACTGTTAAAACAAACATAACTTACTAAAGGAGGCATGAAGCATGATTGCAGGACAATGTTAGTTCATTGCTTACATTTTGTATGCTTTGATTTTCTGAACAGAATTGTTACTCCCTTGTCCTCTTCCCTTTCACTACAGACGATAACAGAAATCTTGATGTTCCTCCCAGAATCCAACCTCAATTTTTGTTTTTTCAAAGCATAAATCTGCTTGCATACATAAAAATAACTTTAACACTGACACCAAAATAAACGTGTGAGGCTGAATTACTGTTGGAAAAATCTCTTTGACACTATATAAGGAAATAATTTAAAGGAATAGCTTAAACAAAACACCAAAAGCCTACAAAAACATACCTTAAAGAGATAACCATTCCTGATTTTGTTTTGTACACTTTCAAACTGAGACATATAGCCACACATAATTGCAAACCTGAGAGGGGAGAAGAAAAACACACACACATACTTTTTGTGATTTAAATAAACCTTTGAATCAAATTACAAAATATTTCAATACCTAGTTCACAGATTAACAACTGTTTTTCTTCCACCTTGACAGCTGGATAGAAGTTTGGCATGAACTGTACATATTCAGGAGCAGACAACAAAACAATACAAAACAAATAATGGAAACAAGAAGCTTAAATGACGCTGTCAATGAAGTGAAAAACCAGGGATTTTTTCCTCCAGACAGCACCAGCATTGACAAAAGCTGAACTGGACACACTGTGCTCCAGACTGTGACACTCTGGGAATGTGAACACCATCAGCCACAGTACCTCACCCGGGAAGGCACATCCTTGAGCCAGGCTCAGCAGCCAGCCACACAAGCCTCAAAAATCAGAGTCATCTTCTACCCTTCTCAAGCATCTCTGTGCATTTCTAAGCCTCTAGCATTCTTTTAATATTGTTAAAATTACTTAAAAAGCATACAACACATTTTGTTCTTAGAAAATCCCTTCTGCCGTTACTAGCTGTGTATTGCTAAGGTTGTTTTGTTGTTGGTTTTTTGTTTGTTTGTTTTTTAAATCTCAGAAATTGTGTACCATGACCAGAGATAAAAGAAATGTAAGGTCATTTCTGTTAAAAAAACGTCCAATTGTTAAACAGGTAAAACTGAAAATATTTTCAGAGATGCCTCTCTGACTTATTGATGCTTCATTTCAACTTTTATTGCTTAGTCCTTATTACTTCAATAGCTACAGAAACTCCTATTCATAAGGCAGCTCTCCCACGTATGTCAGTCCCACATTTCTTGGGCCTATTTTCATTGCTATTAAGATAATTTTACATTTCTGTACAAAATTAAAAGAACCACCTAAGATATATTTAAGCAGTATAAACCAATACAGATGTTTTCTTTTTTTCAGAATTTTACTTTTGTATTAAAAATTTCACAATGCAATATTGAATTAAAACAAATAATAAACTTTAAAAAGGGGGAAAAAAGGCTGAAGTACAGAGAAAAACAGGAGAGTTGTGCAAGAAGCCCGTTAAGTTAATGATGCTAACAGAGCCGCAATCCATATGGTGCACAGTTTTTAAGCATTACTAAACCTCAGCTTTTTCGAATTTCTTTATATAATGTAATTATTCAGGCTCCAATGAATTCTCACTAAAATGTCACTGTTATCATAACTAAACAATTGTATTGCTTACAGTCATACCTAATGTTTTTAATTTCAGAATACCCACGCCATAGGTTATTGCATTGTTAGCCTGCAAGTGTTCCCAGGTAAGGCATGAAAGTCAGCATAAGGAGTTGTTGAACTTGTAAGAGCTCCATACAGCCTGTCAAACACTGCTGAGCAGAACCTATGTTGTGACCAAAGAGCACAGAACAAAACCCAGCTCATGGCAGCACTACTTCTGATGGTTAAATCTGCAAGAAGAGTGTATGTTGTATGGGAAAGAGCTGGGAGGGAGGGAGAAAGCAAGGGGGGGGTCAGGAAAGTTCAGGTATTTAGAAAGAGGGGGAAGGCATGGAAACCTTTATTAGGCTTCAGTAACTCCGGCAACGTTTCCCCTATTCCCTTTAGTCATTAAGTGCTAATCTGATAAACTCAGCATACCATAGCTAAACGGATTGCTGCTACAAAAGAAAACAATGAAAAGCGAACAAGCTAATCCAGCACCTTGCAGTATTTCCCTGTCTGTGCGTGACAAGAAAGAGGGCCTTAGTCTAAAGCAGTTCAAAGAAAAACTTCTACTTAGAATTAAAATCGCCAGGGAAGGAAATCCCAGTAAAATTTTCAATGAATGAAAAAATAAGCTGACCTACTAACTTGAAAGCTTTTTTTTTTTTTTTTTTTTTTTTTTCCCTCCAAGGAAAAAATGAGAATGTCTTTCTGTATTAACTTCTTTTTTGTCTCTATTTTACACTTTTGAACTGGGCTATACAAAAAAGAAATTGACATAAATCTGTTAATTTGTGTTAAAATCTGATTATAATTTCTGGGAGAGAAAAAAAAAAGTGTTAGTTTTTTTTTGTGTGTGTGTGTGTGTGTGTGTGTGTGTGTGTGTTTGTTTTGTTTTGTTTTAATTGCATTAGGTTTTGCCTGGAAAGAATTCTTAGATGTTTGAAATTATTTTAAAAGTTGAAAAAAGAAGCATAAGAAAGCAAACTTTATTCTCACTGATCCAGACAGTAGTATCAAGAAAATGACCAGCACAAACTCGGGAGGACCTAGCTAAATACGCTCCCATCTGTTTTTTTTTTTTTAATTCCATCCAGAAATCGTCTTGCCAGGTCCATGGCACAGCTCTTTGCAAGGCAAAGCAGAAGTGCTGCTGCTGCCCAGATCCTCACCCGCAGCTGGGCTCCTCGGTCTTCTTCAGTGTCCTACCCCATCTGGTGGCCACACGTGGAAACATCCAGCAACTGAAGGCCCTCGGGGGGTTATTTTTTTTTATTATTATTCGAAAAATAAAAACACATCAGCATCTTGTCCATTTTAAAAACTACAGGGGAAAAATAAATACAAATCACACAATTATGATTAAATACCTTAAGAAATGAATACAATACATCTTTTGCAAGCAAGTTTTCCTGTTTTTCCTCAGAACCGCTGCTTAGTTATGCTCTGTGAAAAGCAGGATTAAAATACTACTGTGCTGTCTTCTCAGAGAAAAATAAAAAGCTATGCAATACTAGCACTGAAAAGAAGTGATCTAACTCCTAATGTCATCCCTGGTTAAAGTCAACAAATGGCCACAGGAATTCATCAAAATAAGTGTAACGTAGATGATCATGTAACTTCATTGATACAGATAAAATACTTCTATGCAGATTAATCATTCACAATTAAAACTCTATTTATTATTTTTTTCCCCAGATCAAGGGAAATTCATGTTATCCCTTGTGGTGTTGCAGAATTTCTATACATCTTCTGACAAGATAAAACTGAGAGGTGCATACCAAAGGAAGAGCAGCAGGTGGATCGGCTCCAGCAAGTTTTTAAATGAAGAATGCTCGCAAGCAACACGAATTTTAAAACCAAAAATGCAGAGATGATACTGACAGTTAGGCTCTGGCAACCAGAGTTTATCCATCCCATACGAGACGGATATACAGAAAAGATTTAAAGCCTCCAGTCAAAATTAAGCCACATAAGGACACTCCAAATCCCGTTTTACTACTTGGCCTTCAATCCCCTCGCACACATATTTCACGGACTGATGTATTCTGACAGCCTCTGCAATGCAACCAGACCCTAAAGCTTTCTTTCTAATCTGATGTCAACGAGATATCAATTCCTATTGAATTGTAGGGAGATTTGTAGGGAGATTTTTGCAACTTACATTGCTGCTTACGACTCCTCCTGCATTAGTCTTCTGGAGATCAGAGTTTTGAATGCTTCAAGTTGTATCACTTTGATACAATGATACATCATTATAAAAGCATAGCTATTAAGATGCAAAGGAAAAATAAAGCATCAGTTTGCTATCACCCCCTCATGGGGATGAGGGTACAGAAGTAGCGGCTAAGAATGTGAAAGACTGCCAATGGACAAAGTAAAATGTGCCAAGGTGCAAAGTGAAGTGTTTAGGATTTGGGTTGTTGGGTGTTGACTTTTTAATATTTTTTTTTAGTTTGTTTTGTTTTTACTTGGAATGCATCTAAGTCTACGTTGTAGAAATTGGCAGAAAAATAGTTTTCATATTAAAAAATTACCAGAGCACTGAAGCTGAGCTCCAGGGAAACATCACACGTAGCATATACTTGCATAGATGGCACTTCAATGAAAAACACAGCCATATTTTGGTAAAACAAAACAAAACAAAATATGAAAGTAAGGACACTGAAGAATTCTGGCTTAATAAATTCTAACACGATAAATCAAAACGAGAAAACATGCTGCTGCTAAGGGACATTCACAGAAGTTCATCAATAGAAAATGTGTGCCAAAGTTGCATTTCTGGGACTGTGGACTCCACAACTGAATTGTGTTCCAAAAACTTAAATTTTATTTTTGTAACAGACATTAGTAGTCCTTACAGCTGCAAATATGACCTTGAAAGAATTAGCCAGGTATAGTCTTCACAAATCTGGAAACAGAGCAAAACGATAGCTTTCACAGATAGCAACACAACAACTGCCCTTGACAGAAAGGTAACGGGGATCACTTGGATGCCAGTACTATTTTCCCTGTGATCATTCTGGCAAAAAAAAAAAAAAAAAAAAAAACTTTTGGTAAATAGATCTTTTCACAACTCAAACCTACCTCCTTTGAACTGGCTGCATTGCTGTTTCAAGAACCTTATCTCATGGGATACATCACAGCAGGACTATTTGAAGACCTTTGTAAAGCGCTCCTGTCATGCAAGCGTCAACATCTGCTATCTCCCCTCCACAAGAAGGAAAACACACACCACATAAAATAAAAACACAAGCAGACAGAGAACTTCGGAGAAAGGACCACAAAAATCCAGAGGCACTGCAACATTTCTGAACAGAAACATTGCAGTGACTTGTTCTATGGAAAACAAAAAATAAAATAAAAAAATCCCCACTAGCTTTTTTATTATTATTATTATTTTTTAAATTTTGCTCTAAAAATGACCTATCTAATCTGTAACCCCAGCAACCACATAGTCCTTAGAGGTGACTTTCCACCATTACCTCATTTGAGTGCTCTTTAACCAGTAATACACCCCTCTTTGATCCACTTACTATAGGACAAGTTACACACTTGCAGAAATGGCTTCTAAATTTGTCCTTCTGCATTTGAAATTTTAAATGTTTTTTTCCAAAATAATAATTAATTTAAGGACAACTGATGAAGATTAAGCATAATTAAGAACAAAGATTGCTGTAACGCTCATTTTCGGTCTTCCCAAAGAGCTAATAGAGGACAAATAACTGCTAACCTGAAACTTTCTTACACCAAGTTTTGACTGAGAGCAGTACTTTTGGACAAGGTATCAACTCCTGAAAAGTAAGACTGTACAATAAAAATAGATGCTTGTTGCTTGTAATATCTGTCTCTGCTACAGTTCAAAGTCACTCTAAATAAGAGGTAACTCAAGAGAGAAGGTTGTGTTTAGTTAGATACCTGGTATGGATTTCTTTTTAAGTCAGTAGTATGACAATATCCTATAAAACATGCTTTAAAAAGTTTTATTTCACTAGAAAAATACTTCTCTGTCATTGAGCCCTACCAATCTTACAAATTATCTGTTATAATTCTATTACTAACAGTACATGACATGAAAAGTCTTGGGGTCAGCTGTGGTTCAGGGGGAGTCTTCACCTAAAATTACTAGTTTTTTACTTGATAATTTCACTCTGGTCTAAATGAAGCACATGTGCTATAAAACTCCTATCAGCAGGTAAGATCTACAGAGTAACCTGAACTTAACTAGAGCTCTAAGCTTGTTTGTGGCAAACAAATCAAAATGTAGTGCACTGAATGGTTTTTCTAAGTAAATGGCATGAAAATTGTCTGCATCTAGGAACCTTTCTGTTCTTTGCAAAAACTGTAACAATGCCTCTTCAGCAAAAAAAGGAGGTGCAGGGCCCTGAGTAACAGCAGAGAAGCTTTTTGGACCAAAATCTTCTACAAAAACAAGAAAAAAAAAAAACCTACAAACATAAAAACCCACTTGTTTTGCAAAAGAACATAAAAGTTTGTGTACTATTAACATGTGTCTATTTTGTGTTTTCTGTAACTGTAAAATCGTAAAGCACTGCCTTCTGAAGTAACTACAGTACTGAATCATCCTCCTAGTACTTCTAATTAAATTCTCAATGATAAAGATGGTCCATGGTCCAAGATGAACTGTGAGGGTTCACCGTTATCATTTGGGAATCATCAACCCAAATTTTTTGAGACACGGGGAAAACACAATGACCTGCAACTGGCCTATGCCAACTTCTGCACACAGGTTCTTTCACAACTTGAATAATCAACACAGGCTGCACAAATCAGCAAGCCACACACAGTAGTTATTCCGCATCCCTTTGGGGGTGATCAAACAAATAATAAAAGGTTACAGCTATGTTTCTATTTGCCAGTGTTCCTATTTACTAAGGTTTTTTTAGAATTGACCATTTGAAAAAGGTTTAGTGACCTGGCTGGCAGCCACAATATGAAGCTTGATCGCATTGTGTGTAAGACACAACAACCGAACTCTAGGCCTACGTGAGCAAAAAGCCTGCCGACAAAATCACTCCACAAAGGTTTCCTGCTGCAGATAAAAAATTACATTTTACGTCCCAGACAGCTTATAGCAGTTGCACAGCACAAGAAAAACCCTGCTCTGGAAAAGGGATGTTTTTGCCAGTATAACTCTCATCTGCACTAGGGCTTTACTGAACAGTTACATCAGTCAGGGTGGGACCAAAACGTATTTTATTTATGCTGTAAACAGAGCTTTCAAGCAACAGGGATAAGCTTCCAAAAGAAACTTTGAGAGGTCTATTGCCCTACTCTTAGCTGAACTGTAAAAAGAGTGCCAGATTATATAAAGTTCTATGAAAGTGTTATTATGAGACAATATTCAACAATGCAGCAGCAAATGACCCTTTCTGATGCAGAGGAAAGGCAAGAAGTAGTTGTAAAGACTAATTCAGTTCCAGTGAAGCATTCTCCATGGACTTGAAAATCAAAAAGGAATTGGCCCTAAAAGTGAAAATATACACAGCTAAGCTAGCATTAATACCTAATTGGATGGGTATTACAGAATAGAAAACAATTAACTGAAAATATACTTCAGAAATCCTTAATACAAGCTGAATTGCAACCTGCAAGAAATACAAAGTAATAAGAAGAGGTTCTATAAATATAGCAGAAGGAAAAGAACCACAAAGGAAAGTATTTAACAATTCATAACCAGAAAGAAAAGGACAATAGATGAAACCAACATGGTTGAAATCAATTTCCTCCTCTGCTTATATCCCTGCCCCCCGAGGGGTTAACCAGAAGTAGAGAAAGGGAATATGACCAGGAAAAGAACATTTACTCATTTATTAAACAGTTTAAGACAACATTAGAAATAATGCATGAGTGAACAATGTAGATAGCAGCTTTACCAAACATGAGTTAAAACCTCAGCTGTGCTAGTAGGAAATATCAAAAACCCTCAGAAAAGATAAAATGCAGATTAGTAAGAAATCAACCAAATCTTTCTGTAGGCAAGGTCAGAAAGCCAGCTTCCGCAGCAGCAGACAATACCAGAACAGGTAATCTTACAGGAAAAGTGAAAAAATTCTGTTTGACAAGTCGATGACCTTACTTTACACAGGCCATGTAGTAGGTTCTTCAATTACCTTATATGGCTTAACAAACTTTTACATCGGCAGTGAGATGAAAAGGAAGGATTTTAGTCTGAAACTGTGTTGTTTTCCCTCATGCCGAGCTACTCATCTGCAGCCAGCCCAAGTTCTCACTGTGTATCTGATCTCCAATTACAGTTGATAGAGCCCCTGTTCAATTCACGGAATCCCTGCCTACACTGCTCTGCCTACTGCTGCTGGAGCTGCCCTAGGGTGTCCCATCACTCCCAGCTGCCGGCCCAGAAGGGTACAGACCCCAAAATATCAGATGTGATGTATGTCATGTCACACAAATATCCTGGCACTGTCAAATGCCGAGTTGTCTATCAGATGATAATTCTCCATCCTCCAGAAGAGCAGGACAAGCCCCTTACTCAAATGTAGATGTGCATAATGCAAGTACATACATAAGGCGTACGTTTGCATGCCAACCTGGAGTTGTGCTGTGCACTTCAACTGTAAAACGGGTAAATGCTTCTTCCCTAGGTGACCACTGTTAGCGATCCTAATATTTTTATATAAAGATCTTTCGTTATGCTTTTCTCTTACCATTTTTAACTACAGATTTCGTAACACTCTCATGTTATTTCTTCATGCCTTATTTGTATTGCACTTTTCTGTTCACATATTGTCTTGGCTATTTATGATTTTAAGCAAAACTCTGTTCACATACAACTTTGAGAGCCTAGTTTATACAGGAAAGATTCCCTGAACTCTTCTTTCCTGTTCACGGTGATTAACATGTAAAATACTGTTTAGAGAAACTGAATAAATTTGCATCAGCCAGACCCAACCAAAGCGGATCTGAGGTATAGCTGACAATGAAGCTCTCCTGGTTAATGGGGAATGTCCCAGAAGAAAGGAAAAGGAAGCATAGTTACTATTTCGAAAGTGAAAGAGAAAGACAGGACAAGAGTTACAGATAAACCAGCCTAACCTGAAAAACATTCTCAGGTGTTTTTTTCCTTAACTGTAGAAGTTAACAAAGCAGTTAACCTAATTTTGTCCTGAACAAACATTATCCAAGAACACCCGCCCCCCCCCCTTTTTTTTTCCTGACAAGATAAACCAGCTCAGTATATTAAAGGAATGCAACACAGGGGATACAGACCTTACTATACCCACTGACTTTGCCCTGCATGACATCTCTCAATCTAATTATGGAAATACTGTTTAGATTAATTCACCTGAAGACAATTGCAGAACAAGCTTCATGTGAACCTGAGCATTATTAAAGGTGTTCCACAGAGTTTTGTCCTGGGTCCATTACCTTTCAGTTATTTCATTAATGAAGCCAATGCTTAAAAAAAAAAAAAACCACTACAAAATATGATGGTAAAGTGGACACATGTATTTGCAACCCAAATGGCCTCAATAAACCAGAGAAATAGTCTAAAGTCAACATGAAATCTATGCAACTTGTGGAAAGTACTACATCAAGGAAGAAAAAAAGAAATGTACAGTTACAAAGCAAGCCCACTGCTGGTTAAGTAGCAGCATGGCAGAAGCAAATGTACAGGGACCCCAGACTAAGAATTGCAAGGCTAGACAAAAACATTCACCTGTCTTTCTGGATCATATCAAGAGGGAAATTCACTCCATTCAGTGCTTCAGCTGGAGCAGTATGGAGTGCTACAGCACTCCACTTTCTCAGAAAAGAAAAATAAACAGATAAAATAATGTGGAAAAATATTATTATACCAAGCTATTCAAATCTGTTATGTCCATCCATATACCTAGAAAGCCACCAGTTCAATAATTAGCAAGAAAATCCTCACATTTGTTTACAACTCACATACAAAAATTATGACAACTGCAAGCCATACAAAAAATCTCTTGCCTGTAACAAGAAGCAGTAGCTTACAAAACATTGAGTTTCTCTACTTAAAACTTGCAAATAGGCTTTCTCAACTAACCCCTGAAACACATCTCACACTCATAACTCTTCCCTTGCTAGATGTGCCCACCAGTACAGGGTCTCACATCTGAAGTCCAACAGACCACTTACATCTCCCCAAATAGCGTGCAAGCTTTTGTCAGCATAGTTTCTGCCACTGCAATTTATTCTACAAGATTCTGTCAGTCTCACAGCCTAGTGGGGAAGAATGTGCAGTCATACATGTGTGAGATTTGTGTTTGTTTATAGGCCCAGCTTTAGCTGAGAGGGGTATACCAGCATTATCCAAAGAAGTGACTATGACTGTGATCAGGCAAACATCAGAAATGCAGATTGTTTTCAGCAGGTGATCTAGCTACATGGGCTTCTAATCACCTTAACCCGAGGAGCGATGCTCAGATGATCCTCTTCTCTGTTAGTTTTGCCACCAGGGTAGCAACCTCCAGCTGATTGGCCTTAACAGGCAGCTGGGGAAGGCCAAAAGCAAAGGTTTTTACCTTAGGCTGCTATATTACAGACACCTAGGACCTAGGTTTCACCTCCAGGCAAGCATCATCGTGACTTCCAAGAGACTGGAAAGAGTAAATGCAAATTTCTGTGATGGTGAAGCTTAGCCAAGATTCCCACAGCACACCACTTCTAGCACCCCATTATTGGAAAGTGGGTGTTTTGATCACTAATTACTATAAACTAAAAGGGAAACAAAAATCATAGAAATATGGCAGTGCTCAGAGGAATGCAGAAGGGAATAATAACATAGCCATCTTTGAAGTTCAGGAGGAGTGAGAAACCAAACCAGAGAGTCACCTAATTAAACAAAATCCTCTGTATCTAATCGAATATCTAAACCTGAGCTAGCCGACATGCGCTCCCTTTATTGGCAATGGAGAAGCAGTCAACTGAACCTGAGGAAAAATTAATCTCACCCTAACTCAGATGGATTGCACTTCAGAAGCGGCTACTTCTTTTTAGACAGCAAAGAAAGCCTGGGATAGGGTTTAGATATCTGAACGACAAGCAAATTTCCAACCTGTTTGTATAATGATAAAATTAATTAAGAACATGGAAATCAAACTGGAAAGGAAAAGTAAGAGCATTAGAAAAGAAGTCAGAAGTTCAGTAAAATTGACTAGCAAAAGAGCAATGTGAGGAATTACGGGTTAGAACTCAGCAGAATTATCTTTTACCTGGTAATATTGATTGGATAAAAATTATTCTATTTGCAAAGAGTTTGTTAATTTCTGGCAAGGTCTGTGAGATTAATCCAAGTGCAAGGCTTAGAGGAAGATGACATGATAGAACAAAAACTGACAAATTATTTGAAACTTCCATAATGCTGTCTTTTTTTAATTATTGGAGTTTAGATTATCACAATTTTGGGAGGGTGCTTACTTTTCATAAATGTAAAGACAAAATATGAGACCAAATGACGTTATTTTGGGAACTGTTGAGAGAGGAAAATTAATAGGAAACGATGGTTTCTTCAAGCAGTCGTACACTGATTTAAGCAAATATTTACATCTCGATTTCACGGTACTTACTAAAGTATGGGTAGTAAGCTGTTTCACATGCTATAACAACCGTTTCACAGAATATTTCAATGTAATTTTTTAGCTACAATTTTAGCTACAATTTAATAAAACAAATTTTAGCTACAATTGACTTCCATAAAACTATGAAAATATATTTATGAATATTTGAATCAAATTGATGTCCAACTGCAGCATGATAAATATAACTTGCTGTGGGCCCTATTTATAGCCAAGAGACAGCTGTCTTTTTGTTGAATTTGCAAATACATATAACTACAAAAAAAAATCACTTCCTCAAACTTACCACTGGTGACTCTCAGCACTGCTGGCATCCAGCTGGACAGCCTTTTCAGCTTTATCCTTTCCTATAAAAGGAATACAATATATTAAAGGATTCATTGTGGTCTTCCCCATTGTAGGCAACTCTCAAGAACCAAGAAATCAGATATACTCTAGCTGCAAATAAATTGCTTCTTCCTCTTACAAACATATAGATTGACAATCATGGCTTTACATCATTTGCATACATATATATGTGTGCTCTCCCTATCTTATTTATATATATAAATTTATATATAAAATTATTGCTATTTTGTATTTTCTCTTAGTTCATTTCATTAATTCAGATACACCTAAGTCAGGGAAGGATTAGACCAGACTGTTGAAGGTGGCTGTGTTTGTAAGATAGAATTCCCTTAAAAGCAAGTTAGAAAAGCACCTGTCAGGAAAAAACAAACAAACAAACAAACAAAAAAAACTGCAGAGCTGTTTTCTGCTTTGGTACAGAATGAACTAGTTAAATTTCCTTTCCAGTACAAAGACCTTCATTAGGTTCCACTTTTAACTGAATGAAGATGACAGTAGGTGGCTTGATCAAACCCACACACCCAGGAAGAAGTTCAGAGGAGATGCTTGCTGTTTGCAAAACCTCAGCTGCAACCAATTAAACCACACTGACATTTCTTTATTATAAATTAACTTCATAAAAACAATGAGCAGCATACACAGTCCTCCAACCTAGTGGAATAAAAACCCACAAAACTACTGCCAGCTCCCCTGCAGCCTCAATCCCTCTGCATTACTTCCAAAAACAGAGAAAAAAGGCTGCCGCCACCCAGCACTTGGTGAGAATGAGACAGACAAGGCTGATTACTCAATACCTAAGTCCCCATGTCATTCCTTCTCTCCCTGTCTTTTGCAAGGCCATTATCTTCCTGCAACAGAGGTGACATCTAGTTGCTGGTAAAGGCAAAGGATACAACAGCAGAGTTTACTGTTGTAACGCAGGTTGTGTCATAATCCTCACAGCAATACGCAACTTACATACAGAAAAGCTAAGCTGTTACTAAAGCAAAGAGAGTGTCAATTAAGTAGCTAAGATAGCACAAGTCTTCATGAGCATTTAGATAAGAGGATAGGGATGGGGAACTTGGACAAGCTAAGGTTAGTTATAGACTATATAATGATAGCCCAGAAGCATGACACTGCCTTCAAGGATGACAAAGGGCAGTCAAAGTTGCTTTTTCAGTGATGGAGTCGCTGTTGACAGTAAATAAATAAATAAATAAATAAATAAAAATGTGAAAAGAGTCACAAAAGATAAAACAACCGAATGCTGTGAATACAATTACATAACCTTAATTTGGTATAGCAAAAAAGGGAGAGGAAATGCATAAACAAAGGAGAGCGAGACATATTCCCAGATACACGCAAAAAGGATTACCATAAGAAAAATGTGTCAAACAGACTTGAGGAGGGTGACACAGGTAGAAAAGAAGTAGGATTTACTGCAATCAAGAGAAGGTTCAAAATAAAAAGGGAAATGTAAACTGTAAACTTTTTACTGTAAATGTAAAATACAACTAGACAGAAAAAAATAAAAAAGAGAAGAGATGCTTTTAAAAGCAACAACAACAAAAAAAAAGAGCTACGAAGAAGAAAATCAGAACCCTGTTAAGGCTAAGTTGTCAAACAGGACAGATGGGGAGAGACACCTGGAAGCAACATCTTCAACTGTCACACCTGACTTATGCTTTTTGTGGACGGTGTTTCCAGATTCACAGAGTTTTACCCCTACCACCACCATAAAAGAAGCTGCTGATTTGCAGGAGTGCTCCTTTGCCTCAGAAAAGCAGAAAAACAAACCTTCCTTGTAAGAAGACAGATGTTGTAAGCACATTCTCTTTCCATCTGATTCTCATCAAAATAAAGGATTTTAAGGCACCATCCAGAGCCAACAGCCTTCAGTCGTGACCAGCAATACTTCTACACCAATTTCAGATCTCTCCGATGAGGAAAGAATGGACTGAAGCTGTGTAACATTGTAGTTTTTTTGTGCAAAACATTTTTATTACAGTAAAAATGCTCACATTTACTGCACTGGAAAACTTTACTGAAGCTCAAAGCATGTTTCACCACATTCACATGACATTCTACACAAACATTTTTCATGTATTTACCATCAGAAACATATTTCTTCTTCTCCTCAGTATCAGCAGTCATCTCAAACATATCTCCATAGGCACGTGCAACTCTCCAAAGGAAGTCCACACGGTTTTCATACTGAAAGTAGAGGACAACTCTGAACAGAATGGGATTTACACAGTTTCCTTTAATAATACTTAGAGTAGGTTAGAGGAACATGTCATAAATCTTTGGACAGTTTGTATCCTTTTACAGAACTTCTAATTTATGTGAGAAACAGATACCAATTTTCAATTGCCAAAGGAGAAGACAGCTATTGGAAATAACCTGGACGGTCTAAATACATTTTATTTGAAGAAACAGTTATGAAGTTGCTTTTTAATTAAAAATATAAAGGTAACCCAGTAAAGCACAACAGATCCCTGAACCACATGATGCATACTTTCTTTAGGTATGAAATGTGCACAAAACTCACTTTCAAGTTGTATCTCATCTACTTGCTTGGGTATTTCGATATGTAAATGAAAATATAATCAGGACTACTTATGTTTGTCAAATCAGAAGAAAACGATATATTGAATACAGCACTAACCATAAAATATATTGAAATTGTATCAAGAGTTACGCAAGTGCACAGTAAAGTCATCAAAGGAAAAAATCACATGAAGATTACCATAAAGGTATAAGCGGATTACAGGCTCATAATGTCATTTCTTCAAGACCCTTGGTCTGGTTACTATCTTATTCCACAGGACTTTCTCATATAGGCAATTCTAAAGCCAGCAAAAAAAGTTTCATTTATCTAGAAAAAAAGCCCCTGATATATTTCTTTTGTCGCATGTAAGAATACATATATCAAACAAAACCTCTAAATTATTGAGCCTGGGTAGTACATAAAATAGTACAACTCCCATGCCCACCCAACATGAATATTGGTACCACCTCGAAATATGTATTTTTCATCATATTTTTAAAGTGAATATGAAATTGCATCTTCCATTCCTGTATTTTTTTGCTTATATTAAGGAAGTTCTCAGAGGTAGAGCTAACCATTAGTGAACAGCAACATAGTACTAAGTTTACGCTTTAATACCTTGTCATCTTTCTCAAGTAGCAGCCTGAAGCTCTCCTTTTTATCATCTTCTGAACCCTTGTGCAAACTGTCCACCTGCTGTAGAAGATTAAGTAACTCTTCTTCTTCTGATTGTACAGTGACACTAGGTGATTTCTTACACCCCTTTTCTTCCTCAGAGTCTCCTTCAGTATCAGTATGAGCTGTGAGGTAACTAAAAATCACAGAAAATAATAACCATCTTTTCTACAAATATTAGCAAATCACTATGAAATTAAAATGAAAAAAAAATAAAAATCAGCATGTAATTTATTCAATTTGTCCAACCTGTAAAGAATTTTTTAATACATGGAATCAAGCTTATTGTTATTACAGAACCTTTATCTTCAAAAGGATAACCATAATTCCAAATATAACAGGCAAGTAATTGTATTGTCCTGCCTAATACTACATTGAAAAAAAATAGATACATATTAGAAACACGTGTCCTTGTGTTTCAAATGCAGAACACTTTAAATCATTAATGTGTATTATGACATGCTTTGCAACCCTGAGTAGGCCTCTTGAACTCTTGGCCTCAGTTTCTGTGTTTTTTGAATTGGGACTGAGCTTACTAACCAAACCAGAAGTGCTAAAAGAATCACTTATGCAATGTTCTACTAAACACTTTTAAGATCTAAATATAAGTGATAATATCACCGTTATCATTTTGTTTACTTAGCTTTTGTACATTCTGAAGGTCAGAATATCTGAAATTGGGAAAGAACATACATTAATTCATTTTGCTCAGCACAGAAGTACTCAGCACCAGGCAAGGACAAAGAAATGTTTACAAAAGCCATAAATACCACACAGCGATAAGTAGGTGGCCTTACTGTCCGAAGTGCTGAGCATATATTAGTGCCCTCCAACTTTGCATAAGAGCAGCTGAACAGCATTACTTTTTAAAAGTAACCATTTCTTATGTACTGATATGGGCAGAAAAGCCTAATCTTTGGCATTTAAATTACGATAATCTTGTTCTAATGAAAAATAATAATTTAGAAGTACTAGCTGCTAAGCTCAAAGATTCTTAAATGGTAACTAGTACCAGAAAAAGCATTCAACACACAATATGCATTAAGCAACTGAATAATCTGACTAGAGCAGGACAGTCAAAATATATAAAAACTGTTTTTTGTATATATGTAACCAGTGCAGAATGTTATCAATATGAATGGAGGTTAATAATTATGGCTTTTAAGTCTTCTACTTTCAGTAAGTTGCTTTAGGAAGTGACCAGAACTAAAACATCAGCAGATCCACTTGCAGCTTGTAAATGACCACTTACAACTACTTACAAAGTCACAGAACTGCAAGATGTGGCACGAGGATTTCTCTGCTACGTATTAACACAGTAATATGGGAAAGATGAGTCTAAAAAGTTTTGTATTTATTAAAAATATATATTTAAAATGTACATACATGTTCAAACAAATAATAATAATAAAAAAAAAGAAAAAACATAAAGCAGAGCAGAGATGGGGAACCTCCTAGATTCCTTTAGGTTTGCTTTATATAATACCAAATCTTGATAGTGCTTAAGTTGATGACAAATCCTATGTCATATCCTCAGAGTTTGTATTCATACATCAGCGAACATTTATTTTGGTTTTCTGTAACATCTTTAAAACCAGAGCATATTGTGGAGTCCTAGCACAGGAAGGGCATGGACCTATTATAACAAGTCCAGAGGAGCACCTCTCCTGTGAGGACAGGCTGAGGGAGCTGGGGTTGCTGAGCCTGGAGAAGAGAAGGCTCCAGGGAGACCTTACAGCAGCCTTCCAGTGCCTAAAGGGGGCCTACATGGAGTGTTGTGATAAAACAAGGGGGAATGGCTTTAAACTGAAAGAAGGTTTAGATTGGATATAAGGAAGAAATCCTTCACTCAGAGGGTGGTGAGGCACTGGCATGGGTTGCCCAGAGAAGCTGCATCCCTAGAAGTGTTCAAGGCCAGGCTGGATGGAGCTTTGGGCAACCTGGTCTGGTGGGAGGTGTCCCTGCCTGTAGAACTGGAACCAGATGATCTTTAAGACACCTTCCAACCCAAACCATTCTACAATTCTATGGTTGTATGATCTTGAAGGTCTTTTCCAACCTAGATGATTCTATGAAAAGAGAGTATTTACATGTGATAAACCAATATCTGAGAAATTCAAAGAACTTGAAAACTGTCTATACTCAGTGTGAACTGTTTTCACCTTTATTACCAATAGATTTTATTTAAAAGAGAAAACAGTAATAAGAATGTGAGGAGCAATGATCAACCAACAGGACTCTGTTAGATCACAAAGGACTGTTCAAGGTCCAAAGAACAAATGGAAACCATGCTAGTGACTCACCACACTGTGCTTAAGCTGTTCCAAAATCCAGACACATAGTACTGCATTAAAAAACAACAACAACAAACAAACACACAAAAAAACAACAACTGAGCTATCTGGTATAAAACACTGCTGGGGTGTAAACTTGCTCTGCTGGTTCAAAAATTGTTGGACTGCCTTTTAACTGGCAGGCACGGGGCCTAACCAGGTATTGGCCATTCTCAACACCCCAACTTTGCGACAGATCACACATTATCTGTTGTTTTCCTGACGACTTAAAAAATCGTAAGCTGACAAACTCTGCCTCATCTGCTCCAGCTAATTCAGTAGAAAGGTGATTATATGTCACAGACTGATCTGGATCAGATTGGCATGGATGAGCACACACATCCAGTCGTAACGATAAACAGCCTTTGGGGAAAAGTTTGCCAAACCAGACTCAGGTCAGCTGACGATTGCTGAAAACAAGTGAGCAGCAAAAATAAATGAAGAAATGGTAAGAGAAGGAATTCTTAGAAGCAGGGAAGGGAAATGTTAAGAAAAAAAATATAAATAAAACATCAGAAGGAAAACCATTTACTGCTGTGAACCTTTCTGGTGACTGATGCCAAAAGCATTTTGAAAAGCCTGGGTGACAGCCTTGCTGAAGGCTGAGGCCAAACACGACAATGATGTCAACGGTTCATCACTGCTGCACCAGGGAGGAAGTGGCTTTAAAATGACAAGTAGGGCAGAATTAGGTGAAACTCTGTGAGCCAAGTGATTGTCTAGACACAATTTATTCTATTTGTAAATGAATGTGTGATTGCTACACATCCTCAAATCTTAAAGACTGAGTAAACAATGGAAGTGAATGATGGAAACCAGAACTCTTCAGCATTCAGTCAGTCTCATGCATTCAGCATACCTTCCCAAAGGATAGTTTTTGTTATGTAAAGATATATCTATTTTAGAAAGGGGGAGGAGGGATATTTTTCCACTTAGAATTCCCACTTAATATTTGAAAGGCAAAATACAAAGCTTCTCTCTCCAAGGTGTTAAATATCAACAGTGACGTTGGGAACATGACCAAAACAGATCGAAGCCAGAACAAGGACTGCCAGAATCAAATAGTTCATAAAATAAAATGTGTAGTATTAAAAGCTGGGGGAATTCTGCAAATCTGAAACTGATGTAGTTGGTCAGCACAAGTGCATAAGACTCTTATGATTATTTCACCTGCCAGTTCCCAGCATCTATGCATGTGTCATTTAAAATCAGAATTGCTTAACACAAATAAAACCCTGTCTTCTGGATCATGAAAAGATTGCTGGGGCAGTGAAACACCTTGCAGGTATCTTACCTCAGATAGAGTACAACAACTGAAAAAAAACAGTTTAAAAGTTTAATCTGTAACAAAGAACAAAATTATTTCTCTCATTCACAAACCAGTAAACTGATTGCATTGCCACGTACGGATTCTCCGCTGAACAGCAAAAGCAGGGCACATGGTGTTTATACTTAGAACACATGAATTTGTGATGTGTGTTAACCAGAAAAAATCTGTTATAGCCTCTCACAGAATAAGCACAACTGCCATTGACGTTACATATGACCTCAAAAAAACTATATACAACTTAACTGTATGCACACTAGGCACCAGGCTTAATAACCTACGACCATTTATAAGATGAAGAAAAATACAAAAAGCAAATTATATAAATGAAATAAAACTATCTTAAAGGGAGAAGATATGCAAAACAAACACATCAAGAACAAGGTGCTAGGAAAAAAAAAACGCACACAAAAAAACCTCTTTTCAAAGGAGACTAAAAAATGGCATTGATAAAGCACATAGCATTAGTCACTTGGGTATCTATAACCTTGAATTATCTTCCTTCCTTCCAACTCTACGCAAATATTCGTCAGAGAAGGCCTCTCTTAAGGACACATTCAAAGCTCTTGCACACTATAATCACTTGTGTCAGGTCATCTCCTCAGTTTCTTCATCACAGAGAAGAACCTGAACAGACAAGTTTCCTTGGTTAGTTCTCAAACAGCAATGCATCTCTCCTGATGAGAAAGTGTGGCGATCCCAATTGCTAGGTGTGGGATAACAACTCTTCTGTGTTTGGGAACCTGATTATTTGTAAACCTGTGCTTTAGCCTTACCTACATCTCCTGCATCTCCAAATGTTTTATACTCAGTACAAAGGCCTCTGCAAACCTATTCCCCCCCAAAAAATGAAATTTGAGGAAATAGAGAACTGAAACACTTATATACCACATGACGAGGAAATGTTTCTGAAGACCCTTACCAATACTGAATATTTAAAGTAAAGAAAAAATGAAGAACTAATTTGTAATATAACTGCGGAATCTCAAAATATGGTCTCAAAATAAAAGACTCACAAAGCATGTGAGCTGGGATATAGCACAAGAAAAAATTCTGCCCACAGGAACTTAAAATGAATATGGTGAAAATCTTCAAAAGCAGAATTTCATTAATTACTATGTGCAGTATTCTGCTCTCTTCAGAGTATTATATTTAATTAAAGCTTCCTTAAAGAAAAAAAGTGACTTAAAATGGACATTTTACATACTAGTGTGGGCAGCATTATGTCTGTATACCACACTTAGGAGGTGGTACCAAAAAAAAACATTTGCTATAAACATGCCCTGATTAAATTGCATGCAAGTATCCAATCTGACTATATCAAAACAAAGATGTAATTACAGAAAAGTAATGTCATCACCATTTTCACATTATTACTGTGTATTAGGCAACATATGAAAATAGAAAAATACAGTCCCTCTCCTGAACTCCCTGTACACCTCATCCTTCAGCATGTTCCTCAGCTGAAGCCCTATGAACCACAATGGGACTAAACGCCATGATCAAAACCAGGAACTTCATACCTTAGTCAGTAGCTGAAATCCCTCATGCTTAATTTTAAGCAAGCAGGAAACATACACAATAGCAAAATGTATATAAACAAACTGCCATTTGTACATGCTTTGCATTCAGACATAACTTCCACAGCATGTAATACCTTTTGGCAGAACACTGTAATAGCTCATCTTTAAGGCCCAAAGGAGACAATTATCATGAAAAGCACAAGAGCACTCCTACAGTTTGAACAAGTTCTGTCAGAGACTTGAGGCAAGACTATCGTACTGGAAGCACTCTTAAAATCACAGCATTATCATGAACTTTGCCTTTCATTACACAGCTATGTAGCAATACGGCATCAGATGGTTGCCAAACACGCTGGAAGAAATCTGTAATGTGCTTTGTATTAAACCAACTTCACATGTAGTGCAGACTTACAGATGGTCATCCAGAGTTTTCTCTGATTTAAAAACAACTAATCTGATTTTTTCCTGATTAGAGAGAAATGTAAAATATACATAAAACTTTTAAAGGGCTACTGTTTACAATACAAAGTTTCACATACATAATGATGCAATTTGCAATGTGTATGTAGCATGAACAAAATACAATTGACTCACCCTCCTTCACTTTCTGCCTCCTCAGAGCTGGTAGTTTCTTTTGCAGGGGTTGTCTCAGCTTTCCTCCGCCTTGCTGCTCTGTGTGACGGGCTAACTCTCTGAGCATCTCCCTTCCCTTGGAGCTCATCTCGAACAAGCTCTTCAAGCTTTGGGATAGCTTCTTTCAGAAATTTCACCTCTCTCTTCAGTTCATCCACACTTATTAGCAAGTCATTTAATTTTTCTAGTATCTGCACTTGCCTTCTGTGTAAAACCATTACTGCCCCTTGCTCGTTATGAGTTTCATGTTGCATGCCTACAGAATTAAGCTTGTTACCTATGTCTGCGAAGTCAGGTATACGCATAGCTGCACCAGGTTTTCGGACCTTGTGGTACCAAATCAGGACCAGGCTTATTCCAGCAGTCCCTGCCATTATGCCCAGTATTAGTCCTTTATTTTCGACGCGAGACATTTCTGCACTCTCCTAAAACTGGGAGACAACAGTAACAGAGTTAAAGACGCTTCCCCCCTCAACCTAAACGACTGACTTTGCTTTTAAATTGCAAAAGCTTAGGACTAAGATAACCGGTGCGTGCTGCGGATAGGAAGCCACAGTGCAACTCCAGCAGATTCTGCAATAACAGCCTAGGTGCAATGACAGCAAAACCAACACAGCAGCGAGTTGTTCTGCTGCGGGGGGGTGGGCTCCGCAAGCACCGCCGCCTTCACTTCTGACCTTCCCGCTGCTTTGGCTGATACTTGTCTTTTTTAAAACGCCAAAAGCTGCTGTCCTCGGCTTGCCGCAGCGCCCAGCTGTCAGGCCGCAGCCCAGCAGGGGGGGTCCCACCGCCGCCCCGCAGCCCCGCAGCTGCCTCCCCACAGGGCGCCCTCCCCGGGCCCGCCGCCGCCCCGCTACCTACCGGGCCCGGCCCGGGGCCCGCCGCCACTGCCGGCCCCGCCGCGGCGCTGGGGGCGGCGAGACCCGGATCCAGGGGGCCGGGCCTGCCAGGCAGCGGCCGGCCGGGCCTCCGAGGCACGGCTGCCGGGGCCCGCCCTGCGGCAGCCCCGGGGCGGGAGGCGGCCCTCCGGCCTGGCCCGGCCTGCCCGGGTGCGGGTGCGGGTTTGGGTCCGGCGCGGGGGTCGCGCTGTGAGGGGGCCGCGGCTCCCCGAGAGCCGCACCTGCCGCAGATCGTGGGCGGCTTGGCCGTTCAGGGGCGAGTTTTCCTGTTTATGCGTCTGCCCTCGGGCTGCTGGCTGCTCGTTTCTACTAACTTCACCTTTGCTGCTACTTCTAAGAGTCAGAGAGTGTGTGTGCATTGCATCGGAGGACGCCTGATGTTGTAAAATCACCGAGAAAGCCTGACCGGGTGCCAGGCCTGGCAGGAAAGCTTAATAGTACCTCAGCCCAAAGCTGATCCTAAATCTCCGAAGTCTCCTACCCTCTGCCCAGAGTCAAGGAGGAACTTGAGTCTGACAGGGTGTGGGATGCATTGCTCCTACATCCCCAAACCTGTATCCGTGGCACAAGACCATTCTTTCTCCCCTGTGGCAGTATTTCCTCCTGTTCCTGGCCTGGAAAAAGACCATCAGAGACAACTCGCTGTGTCCATTCATCATCCTGGAGGCTTCTGGAGGGTGCCCGTGCACAACGTGCCCTGCCAGAATTGCAAAAGAAATTCATGTTCTGTGTGAGGGCCCACACAAAAGACATTTAAGGAAATCATTACGACCACACAACGAAAGAGATTGCTCTTCGACTGTCAGAACTTTCCCCAGCCATATCACTCAGAAGCAAAGAAAAAAGCAAGTAGCTATTAAAAATTTTTAAAACAATAATAATAAAAAATAAGTACTTTCAGCACGTACCAAAAATGTAAATTTTGTTCCCAAACAGAATTTCAGTCTTAATGCAAATTAGCAAATGTAAATCTTTTAGTCTAAAAGTCTAATATCTCTTTATCTTTAAACAAAGATTTCCTTTATAATAACAGTAACTGCTAACTAATTCTCCATTAAGAACCTGAAGATGGAAGGAGCCTTATAGGTGGCCAAATTACAACCTGAGAGGAAAGTTAGTCTATTAAGATAGAAAAATTAATCCTGTTTCAATATTCTACATTTTTCCCAGATTAAAAAAAAAATAAATAAAAATCATAATTTGAAATTTGTAAACTACTAAAATAATTTCCAAATAATATTTATTACTATAGCAGAAATTATTATTTATATATCCACTAGTGTTTTAAAATGACACTAGATTACATGAATCTTCATGCTGATCATATTTCAAATGTTTAGGAATTGTAATAATTTTTATTGGATAACCTTTATTTGTATTTTCTCTTTTCAACACCATTTGCCAAAAATCTTTCTATAAGCCAAATAAAACAGGAAAGGTTATTAAAATGATAATTAGTCTGAGGACAAACACAGTTGAAATAGGCTTGCAACCTTAGACTAGGCTACTTGCTTTCAGATACAATGGTCTGTGAGAACTGCTTTCTAAATCTGCCATTAGTTTCTCTGGATGCATTGCAACTCTGAAAATCAGGTCACAGGTCTGGAACCAAACTCCTAACTTGCTTTGCACCTGCAGCCTCCTTACCCAGGCATTGCAATGCAGAAGCGTAGAAGTCACTGTGTGCATGTCGCCTGCCAGAGGACAACAGCTCCCCGCGCTGGGACCTAAACGCTTATTTACCTAGATTTGGCACATTAAAATGGCCTAAATCTGATAACTAGTCTAAGCAAACTGAAAAGAACTGTTTTTAGAAAAAGTGCTGTTCTTCTGCATGTGGATTTTTTTTTCTAGTTCAAACCAGAATTTGTACCTGAAATCCTAATAAACATCCAAGTCCAGACCACCATCTCTTAGAAAATGTCAGGTCCATTGCTAGACAGTGTACTTTTAGCTTTGCTTGTCTGTTCTCTGTCCTTCTGTCCCCAGTGCCATGACGTTTTCTTCACCCAGTAGCTCCTGAACCTCTAAATTAACTTCAGCCAGTTTTGACAGAAAAAAAAAAAAAAAAAAAAAAAAAAAAAAAAAAAGTCAATATACTGAAGTTCCAGCAAGTTTCATGATGGTCAGCAGACGTGATGCGATGAGACCCTGGTAACATCTTGCCTTCCTCCCTGCCTGCCCCAGGCAGATATTCCCAGATGAGCTCAGCACAGCAGAGCTGCACCGCAGACACACCTGCCTGCTCACAGCACTGTTTGTGTAAAGCCAGGCCATGTCGTTTAACTGGTCTATTGCGATATTTTGAGCTTGGACAGTAGTTTTGTGTCAGACTAGAAAAGTTAGCTTATTATTGAGCAATTGTGTTCAAAGGGTGAAAGCACCATTCCACTATGAGTAACCAATGTATGCTAGTTCCAGCCAAGACGTATATTAACTTAGTGGTGTTCTAATTTCTCTATGAAAGCATTCGCATTTTACAAACGACATCAAATTCTTTAGCTGTAGTTTTGTATGTTTGTTTGTTTGTTTGCTTTTTTCCTTTTTGGAAATGGCCCCCACCTAGATATTAATCTGCTGCTTGTGACAAATACAGAAACTTTTTCATGTTACTAACACTTCATATTTACTATTTCAGCAGTTGTAAGCGTATAATCAAACCCTGTTAATAAATCACCAAATATTGCAAAAGTTTAAAAACCTTTGACCAGACTTGCTACCAGCCTGTCAGAAATCCTACTGTTTTGTCAAGTTTTATTGAAGCCATATGCTATAAATATATATATATATGTATATATATATAACTTACCTCAAAGGGAAGGGAAGCATTCACTGTCAGACTTGCATAAATATATCTTGATAAATCTTGTCAACATTCTCTGCAGCTCTTGCCCTGGACAATTGTCCAGTGCCCTTAATGAAAAAATAATAAATTGAAGTTATAGGGAATCAGTAATACCACACTGATATTTTCTCTTTTCTTCAAATAAAGATATACTGCTTAGCATAGTTCTCAGAGGAGATGAATTACTATAACTGCACTGATTTTATGCCTCTGTGTGTGCACATGTACCTCTGCATCCTCTCCAGTATTTTTGAATCACTGATCACAGTCAGATTTAACAGAGAAATTAATTAATGGCAAGTTTCTTTGAATTACTTGGTGTTTTAAAAGGGAAAACTCTGAACTTGTTCCCCAACTATGAGGAATATTGCTTACTCCTTGTTACACAACTGAGAATCCACACAGGAGAAATGCATTTTGCAGGGGGGGAGCTGAATTACAAAATATAACCTGTTAGGAAACCTGGCTTCATTAGTTCAATGAATTAGTTCAACAGAACCATCTGTTCATTTATTTATTCTGTTGATGTGATCCAGTGCTGCAATTTCAGCTAAGCAAAAATGGTTCCTAATGCCATGGTGTTAAAAAAAATAAAAAGAAAAAAGAATGTGCTGCTCCTGCTTCTTTGTGTTTGTCTTCATCTCACTAGAAAGCTCAAGGCCACTATCAAGATATATTTATGCAAGCTATGTTAGTTTTTTAGGTACATTATTCAACTTCCTTGGTACAAGAAATGAGAACTGGCAGCCCAAAAGTTTGTGTATGTTGTGGAGACAACAAATAGGAATATATATGCAAGGTTACATTAGCCATAACTCCACAGGGCTGCCTGATGCCTTCACAAAGAGAAGTTGTCATGGGAATGCCAGAGTATACATCAAAGAGGAAAAAGATATGGAATAGTCCTGCAAACATAAGAAAAGTGTGTGTACAAACATATATTTTACATCTACATGTATATTATCCTCAGAAGTCCATCAAAGCTTTACAATTATACATGCATATGTGTACATGTATGCCACATCACCCAATCCATTTTCTTCTATTTAATGAGAAATGTCCTTTTTTTCTGCTTCCTATATTTTTTTCAGAGCATTTTAAAGTACAGAGTTTTACAATTTCTACCTGCAAATGGCAGTGCCCTTCCTGAACTCCACAGACCTGTCCCTCCATTATAGCCTAATGTATGTCCCTACGATGTTTGTAATTTCACATAAAAACAGGAACTTTGTTCAGGGGATATGGTGTGTTCCTCCATTGTTTCTGCCTCGCTTTTGTACCAGCCTTTCTGAGCTTGTCAAAAATTTTCCTTTCCGATTTCAAGTTTCTGTCTAGGCCAGTACAGCTATGTGTACATCAGCAAGTGGTGGGGACCGACAGGTGTGTATCTGGAGGCAAAGCAGCTGTGCTGAGGCCATGCCCCACGTTAACTTTTGACAAGCTGTGATCTGATTGCAGGGATTGTGTGCATACCCAATGCTTCTGCGATGGATCTTCCCAAAGTGTGGTTTCAGTGCCCCAGGCCTGTTCCACAGGGTGAAGCAAAGCTTGCCAATCTGGGACTACCAGGAGATTTGACTCAGCAGCACACACCTAACCCAACCCAAATCATTCCTCTATACATACACATTTACACTGCCAAGCATAACTGCATCTCCCATGAGACCCAGAATTAACCATGGCTTGTAGCATAAAGGGAAGACATCATAAAACACAGACAAGACATACCCATGAAGTCAAGTCCCTGCCTAACTAAAAGCCGCTCAGTGGACATTTTTGTTATCTCTAAAGAATAAGTCATTTACATATCAAAGTTTTCAGCTGATACCATTGCAAAGACTAGAATGGAATCATAGGATCATTAAGGTTGGAAAAGACCTTCAAGGTCATATGGTCCAACCATTACCCCACTACCAATGTCACCCAGTAAACCAGGGCCCTAAGCATCAGCCAACCTTTGACTACTTTCAAATATTTTTAAAATAAGTGACAGAGTTCTCTTCCCTTCATTGAAATGAATTTGAAAATAGTGAATATTTGACTACTAATAATTTGAGTAAACATGAAACTTGTCAACATTCACCACTCTTTGACAGCCTTTTGCGTTGTTGATGGAAGACTGGTAACACAGAGCTTACCACCTGTACCTGGCTCTATTGCAGACACGTATGTGTCCTTCAGTAAATCATTTCAACATCTAGCATTTGCATTTCCCTTTCTGCATTACCAGAAAATGTTAAAGTTATAGCTATATAAATACTTTTACATATAAAAATTACGCTATACGCAACATGAAGACAGGTTTTCTGCTACAGTCAATGCACACACATATTTACACTCACATGAGAACATACACACAGAGCATTCGAGTTTGCAGATTGTTTCAAGTCCCTTGTTTTGCTTTTTCAGCAGGTCAGCCAAAATAAAACCAAAGCGCAGAATGTATTTTAATTGCTGTTTGCACCTGGCCTTGGCTTTTAAGGTGCTTTTTCTCCCTGGATCTGAGCTAGAGCCCCCTGGAGGCCGAACAGTAAGTAACTGGAGCAGCCTCATTCGTCGTTCTCCTGCTGCCACCTTGTGAGGAAAAAAAATGAGCAAAGAGCGCGTTAAGATAGCTGTCAAGAACGGGAGCGTTGTGTCTGCGTGTTCCCGTCGCTATAGTTTTGCTCCAGATTTAGAAATATTGCAGCCAAGACGAACTACTGTGACTAAAACAGTGGGTTACGCAGGGAACTGGTCTCCAGCGTGGCGCAGAGAGCTGGTCTGCTGGTCTTGCAGCACATTTTACCAGAAGAAACGCGTTTACCCCCGCGCCCGCCCTGCCATGGCCCCGGCCCGCCCTGCCGTGGCCCCGGCCCGCCTTGCCATGGCGCCCGGACGGGACCGCGCGGGGGCGCCCGAGGGCCGCCGCCCGATGGCTCCGGCCGGGGCCCAGGGGGGCCCTGAGGCCTGGGCGCTGCCTGGAGGCTTCTGCCGGCTCCCGGTTCACGGTGCAAGGCTGGTGTGGGATTTCCAGCCCGGCAATAAACAGGAAACCTCACGGCAGAATCCCTGCGTGAGAAATCCTCGGTGAAACGGAGCTGGGCCGGGACACCACGGGTCTCTCCACTGGTCACTGCATAGGAGTGCCGCTGAGGGGTGGTTGGGTGCTAGGGGGGCGCTTCAGGTGTGCCCTCACAAAGGGTGATCTCAAGAGGTTCAGGTGGTTTGGTGAGGCAGTGAACAAACAGATGTTAGCCTTTGGTTTTCACTAGTTTTATCTCTATCTCTAGTGAAGAGATAAAACTCTAAATGAGCAATAAGGCAACAGGAGATAGGGGATCTCAGGTGTGGAAACGAGGAAAAAAGGATGAGGGTGCAAAGAAGAATGGTGGAAAACAAAGCTGCTTGGACAACAGCTTGTTGCCAAGCCAAGCAGGAGTCCTGTTCATCCACTGATTTTACACCTTTCCCTGCCCTGAAATCGGTGTTCACTGGGGCTCTCAACTCACCAATTTGTCTGTGCACTCTCGTGGAAGTGCACCTTGATGGTACACCACAGACTGGGACTGTTTAATGGGAAAAGGGTACCATACACATGGACAAAGGAACAACAGCAGTAACCTGCTTCTATCCAGAAAACACTTGCACCAGGAGGAGAGCAACTGGTATCTCATACACTAGTTAAAAAAAGAGCAGCAGAGCTCTCTGTGGTGTTTGCTCTTGTTTCATGTGCAGATCTGAAACAAGTTAATTCTCATGGTGTGGCTCTGTGTAGGCTGACCCTTGATGACAAAGATTCAGCTCTGAGCATTTTGTCCTTCGACTCTCAGAAAAAAACTATCAAAGAGAAAGGGAAGCAGTAGAACAGAAGCACAGAATAAAAGCAGAATAATCAAAAGTAAAAACCTAAGGTAAAACCAAAGAAGCAAGAAATAAAGGAAGGTAGAAAAAGTCTATAAAATTTTAAAGGCTTAGAGAGCTTGTCTCTGTATCAAAGGTGACCATGACCTGGATTCCTTCCTCTTGAATTTAAGTGTGTAACCAGGGTGCATAGGTATGGGCTTTCTCTAACTTCTGTGTAGAGAAAGGCACCTTCAAAGGGCAACAGATCCTTAAGCAGGACAGCAGCATCCATCTGCTTCAGGCTGTAGGCGACTCTAACGCTTGCTCTTATATGCCTAGGGTATTCTGACCTCTGCCTGTTGCAAGACAATCCTTGTCATGGAAATTACTGGAGAAAGATATTTGGATTGTAATATATTTGAGGTCAGCCCACGCGACCATCATTTTCTCTTTGGTCTTAAAAAGGGTGACTTCAGTTTCAACCTTTGGCAAGATGTACTGCAATCTATTTTGAACTGAAGCAGGAGGATGAGCAGAAAATCACGATGCTGTGATAGCTTCCTCGCTTGTCTTGGCTGCCTTCTCCCAAAAAGTTGCACCAAACAGCAGTCTGGTGCAGCAAAGAAACTTGGCTCTTAACATGGATTTTTCTGTGCATTTTTTCTTATCTGTATCTCTTTTTATACTTTAATCTCTTTCAGGCAATGGCAGTCTTTATCTGTGATGGCACTAAGACCATAATTAGTGTTTAACAGTAAAGCATAGAAGTTAGCTCAATCCAAGCTGCAAAACAGCATGGTTTTAGACACTTACATTTTAAAAATCAAGTTGCTACTTAGGTCCTAGTCGGTTTTCTTTGTAATATCTACTTCTAAGTACTATGAGGAGATTAAAAATGTGCACTAAGCAAAAGCTTCCTATGTCCATTGTGTTTCACTTTCTAATACATGGAAAAGAGTAGTACATGGAGGGTTGCCATGTAAAGAAATAGCATGATAATTGATTTGTTGCTTAAGCTGAGAAAGCAAAGTCACAGTTACATTTTAACAATACTACTTATCAGGAGCAACATCCTGATTCTTTTCAAAAGCTCAGCTTCAGTGCTAGTACTCTTGGGCCCAGTAATTTTGGTAGCTTTGTATATTTCAGATAGATGCCATTGTTCATTTAAGCTATAAATGTATTTCAGTCGGATAAGGTAAAAAGGGAGAGTTATTAAACAGCTGGATGTTTAATAAAAGAAGCATATACTTCTTTCTGGGGAAAAAAAGAAAAAAAAAAATATTGGGAGAATTCACTTTCCTTTTAATTTCAGAGAACATTGACCAATTCTAGGATTCTAATAAGAAGCAGAACTTTCTATCAGATGATTACAGTGTTGCCTAAAACCCATTTTTTAAAGTTCTGGGCAAGGCACCTGCATTGTTTTGGCGGTCACACATGAGTGAATAGACATACTTAATTCTGGAGGGAATATCTGACATTTCGGAAGTGTATTTGTGGCTGGGTTGCGGTAGCCAGCATTGCAGAACAGTTGTAATGCCAGGTCTCCCAGGGCCCTGTGCCTTCACTCTGCAAGGCTCTTTGGCCTTTTTGCCATTCTCATCTGGAAAGACGGTGGCAACACAGGGCAGAGCTCGATGGAAATTTCTGACAGAACATTTCTCCATTGGGGAAAGAAAACAAAAACAAATTGTAACTGACAGATTTCTGAGTAGTGCATTGGCTCTGACAGAAGCCAGGCAGGATCCCAAGCTGCCTGTTTCCCCTGCAGGCATACTTGGCTTCCTATGTCAGCAGCTTGCATGCTTTCTGAGCTCCTTGACAGTGCTATAAGGAAGCTACCATTGGTCAAGGAGCCTGCAAACCTGCGGGGTGGAACCAGGATCAAGCCCACTTTTCCAATGTGATCCAACTTTGGACAGATAGACTTTTCCAGAAATGTGGAGGATAAAATCTGATTCTCCAGCACTCTGATGACCAAGCAGATGGTCTCCTTTCCCAGAGCACTGGAGGCAATGCCAACAACAGAAGGAGCAACCATCCTTCTCTAGCCCAGAAGCAGCAGCAGGGGTTAGGTGATCCAAGGAAAAAGAGGCATCTGCTCTTCCCTTTTTGAGATGCAGAGGTGGAAGAGACCCATCAGCTCCAGGGGCTGTGGCTGCTGGGCTTTTCCATTCCTGGCATATATTGTATTCCATGGAGATACAGTTAATGGATATTTAGTGCAGATCAGTGAGGGCAGTAAACACAGGGCAATTAGTAGTTCTTGACTCCTGTTTTCAGACTGATAAAGACAGTAGTACACTCTAATACTCAGTGATGCTTGGATCCTGTTTGAAACTCTCCTTCACTGGACATCTACAGCTTTTAAGCAAGTAGTGGAAAGCTAAGCAACAGAATATTTTTAGGCTTTCTACCTGCAAGCAGCTGTTCTTCAATATAGCTCTGAGCACGTGTATTTCCTTTGCAGTAAGTGCAACATAATAGATTACCCAGGCAACATAGCAATTCTGCTTCTCTTCATTGTAGAGGAGAAACTGCTCTACAGTGAATTTAACATGAGCCCAGAACACTCTATGTCACGTAGACTTCAGAACAGCACAGATCCTGTAGTCTTTATTTGGGCCCTGTTTAAACAAACTGCACAAGCATAAGTCTAACTAACATCATGGCTCGCTGAATTTAGGTCCCACGGCTAACTCAAGCAAAGTATTCAAGGAAGTTAAAACTGGGCTGCAGCTTTTGATCTGTCATTCATATCAGAAGCCCTACACCTGTGAATAAGGCCTATTATCACTTTGTCTTTTCATACCTTTTCGTTCCTGGTAGGTTTTCATGGTCATCTGTAATTTATTTTCCCAGCTAGAGGTATTTGTAAAAGCAAATAGAGCAGGACGGCCTTGTAAGACATCTGGTCAAGAGGCAGCATTGAACTTGCTACAACTAAGAGATTTGCCATAAAACAATGGAAAACACATTAATCTTTTACTGGTTCCATTTTAGGTTGTGAGAAGAGAGGTGAATTTTTTTTTTTTTTTTTTTTTAAAAAAAAAGGTGTCTTCTGTACACAATACCAGAAAGTTAAACATGCATTTTCTTCTTTGTAAGCAAGTCCAAGCTTCTGGCTACAGTCCAACAGACGTTTTTCTTTGTCCATTAAGGCAATCTCCTACACAGTTTACCAGGGGAGAATGAAATTCCTCACGCTGTGTTATAAACATTCATCATTGAAATCACACTCCTAATAGCAAGAACAGCAGGCAAAATTTAAGCCAGCTCTGTGCTGCTTGTGCTTTACATACAGAGGCTATAGAATCAGGACTGAACCAGAAAAGCTAAAGACCAAACAAGCCACTGGGAAAAGCTTAAACATGACAGTTTTCTATGACTAAGAATTTGGAGGTTCAGTGAGAATAGGAAAAACCTCATTCTGTCACTCCAAACATAAGACGAAGTAATACTTAGATGTCAAAGGAAAGAGTTCTAAGAAAGGATCTTTTTTTCTCTTTTGAAAAGTATTGGCTCTTCCCCATAGCAGACTTAACAGAGAACCTGTAAGTACTTCAGAGCCCCGTAGTCTGTATTTGCTTCCCTGGACAACCTTTTTGAGAGCTCTAAGGAGAGCTCTTTGTTATTCCTCTCCCTTTCTCTTGTTCAAGATCATTCCTTTCGAATAAAGTTTCTTAAAGTTGAAATCAGGGCCCTGTACAGACCATGGCCCCTGGTGGGCAGCACAGACTTTAACTCAGCCTGCAGCCTTTTGGCCAGGGAGATCTCACTATCAGCTCACCTTCCTCTCTTCCTTTTCAGCTGCAATTTACTCCCTTCTCTGCCAGTCTCCCTAATTAGTTCAGGGGATATGTTTTTGTATAACCCTAATAAATAGGAATCACCTTAGATATAGCGCTTCCCCAGGCGCTGACCTTTTGCTCTGCATCCGTGTCCCGTGCCAGCTACTGGGAGGGAGGACTGGGCAAGAATTTCCTATGTGCTGCCACTGCCAGCAACGGGGAACTTGGACTTCCCTCCCTCATTTAGGCCTGTGCTAAGGGCTACCACCATTAATGAATTATTTCCTTTATGAAAGCATTTTGCAAAACTGAGTAGGGGAAAAGCCAAGAGAGCTATCAAAAATGAACAAATTACTACAGAATTTCTAAAGCACTTTAAAAGAAGATGAAAACTCTCTACAGTCCATGTTTCCAGAACAAAATTCATGAACCTCCGTGGAAGGCCTATTTTTTTTTTTTTTTTTTAAATATTAATTTGTAGGGGACTTCAAAACTGTCTGGTAAAATGTTGATGGCAAGTGGCTGCTGGGGTGGGATTTTCTGGGCATACTGTGAGCATATGAACACCAGCCTTCTGCCACTGCACCCAGTTTTCAGAGTTACGTTTTAGCAGTGTTGCTGTCAGGGTTCTGGTGTGTGAACCTAGCAAGTCTGGGAGCCCCACTGGACTGTAACTTACATAGAAGGTTGCCCTGAGTCCTGGCAAGCCCACTCCTCCAGAATTTAATGGTGCAATAGAAGGAAACACGCCAAAACATCTACCTGAACTGTTCCCTCAACACATTCCTTTGTGGTGTTTCTTGGCTGGTTGCTCGATCCCTTAGCTCTAGAACTGGAAAAACAAAAAATAAAAAATATTGGTGCTTGGAAATATATTCTTCCTAATTCTTTACATAGCATATGTGGCAAAAATACCTCAGAATATTATAAAGCTTCCATTTTCTGAAAAGAAAGGCAAAACCTGAGAAATGTTTGTATGTTCCTAATACCATGGTGTAGCATACTTTTAGTTAATACTCTAAAGTAGCAGAAGGGTGCTCATGAATTTGCATGCAGATAGATGGAAGTCAGAAGTGCATCTGTAGGCATTTAGTTTTTCAAATCTTCAGTGAGATATTGCAAAATTAAGACTTTGAATAGATAGCCTTTTAGAGCAATCTTAGTTAGAAAAGGCTCTTTAGACTAACACTACAATCTACAAACACAAGCATATCCTGTTGCATCATAACCACTCTCAGTTTGTTCTCTGTGGATGGCTTGGTCAAAATCCCATCAATTGCAATGCTCCTCTCTTCCTTTCCCCAGAGGGTCTCTATTTAGGTAGCACTTTAAAGCAGATACACAAAAAGTGTGAAACTGTGGTCCCAAGGAAAGAGCTTAGCACAGGAAAAGATCCAATGTACAACTAGCAAAGTATTATGGAGGTTATTTAATTTGTATTTGCATAATTCACATATGTGGATGATTACAATATCTGCTACAGGAAGTGGAGAGGTTTCTGTGCTTGCCTGTGTTGCTGTGCCACAAGAAAACAGTCTGGGTTAGCTGGGTCCTGACAGCCAGTCGTGTCTGTCAGTAGGAAAATGCAGCACAGATTTCCTGGAAATGATGGAACTGATATTTTTGTAAATTGTGGAGTATTTCATACTCAGACTGTATGAAATTGTGGTGTATTTATAATTCTTTTTGTAACCATCATAAGCACTGAAGGTTGTTTCTAGCAGACGTAAGGCTTAGTGTGAATGTTTCTTAGCTGTCTGCTAGCTACAAACCGAGCCGTGAGTTCTACCAGAGCAGCAGTCACAGCACAATGGTTTGTATGCACAACATGCTACCGTACCTACTGCACATGCTGTATAAACATCAGCTCAGCAAGCAATGACAGGAATTTGGAAGTAATTTTGCACTGTATGTTTGTGGTTTCTTTCCATTTCCTTGACCAGACAAAATAAAGCAAGGAATCCTCTTAGTATTCAGCTAATGATTGCCGTGGGTAACCTCTACTGTTCCACAGGTTTATGCAAAAACAGTCTCACAACATAAAATTCCAGCTCTCTGTTGCTCTTCTCCATAAAGAAGAAATTCCTTCCAAATATCCTGTCCCCAAATGACCGTGATATGTCATAACATTTCAGTCACAATTCCCTGTATTTTGTGGTGTTATTGGGTGTAACAAAGTCCTTAGTCTACCGTTGGAGTGAGGGAATCCTTTCACTGTCTTCAACAAGCTTTGGATCACTCTCTGTCTTGCTTAGCCCATTTCTGGGAGAAGCCAGTGACCCTCATAGACTTCACCCTCACTTCCTTTTGGGACACCTATTCATTTATAGGCTTTTTGAATCTCAACTATTGTTTGTTTTAAACCCTGGCATTGGACTATGGGTTGCTTATAGACTAAGAAGAACCTCGTGTTTATAAGCATCTTGAGAAAACTGAATCACAAGTATTCAATAAAATATAATCAGCAGTTAAATTACTCACAGATACAAGAGTTTAACTAAACACAGAAAATACCCTGGTGTTCCACCCCACAGGGTCTTATCGCGGTCAGCTTGGCTTCGATACTACAAAAACATCCTCAGCTCTTCAAATATGCCAATAAACTTCCCCTGCGAGGCAGACTTCAGCAAATAAAGCTATCCACTCACGCTACATTGCCAGTGTTTGCTTGTTAGACTGAGAATAAAAGAGTCAAAAATGTCTCCACTGAACCAACAAGCCGCCGGAGGGGTTCAGATAAGCATGGGAAAGCAGAAGAGTTGAAACCATAGAGACAGGATTCGGGACAAGGTGATGTCAGTGCCCAGCATGCAGCATTTTTAGCATGCAGACACCAAAACATACAAACTCCAGAATCCTTCCAGCAGCCAAGCAGTTCTGCTGAAACATGGATGTCACAGGGGAGGTGTTTAACAGACCTGCGATACGGAGCCGGACTGAGGTCTTCAGAGAGAGAAATGAAACGCGCACATCTGGGAACTAAACCAAACTAATACTGGTACTTTAATTGCACAAAGCTCTTACTTGCTATCACATATAAAGGAGCTTGTGCATTTTAACAATTCGTTTTTAAAGTTCACATCGATTCTATTGTCTTATAAATGGAGATATGCAAAATAAAAAGCTTCATTGATGGATATCAGACTGTACTATCAGTAACCAGAATAAAAGAGAGTTGGTCCCTAAAGTAATATATTATTTTTCTATAAATAGGAGCGTTAGAGAAAGCAGTATGTTACTAGCTGCTCCTTCTGCAGCGATAAGGGAATAGTGTAACTCTCCAAAGACTGAATGCATCCACAGTGTAATGATGTTCAGGCAGGATGCTGGGAAACAGAATCAGTCAGGAATGAGCAATTAGTTCAAGGAGAGGAAATATAAAAATGAGGTTAGAAACATAGGGAACATTTTAAAAAAATGTATTTTTTATAAAAAAGTATTAGCTTGAGAAAAAAGATTTTCATTTTTAAAGCAATTTATCTGGCATAGATTAACAAAGCAATGGTTCAGTCTAAGGACAGCAACTATTCACTTTCCAAGAAGTCATAAAAGCAAATGGACACCCTCTATTGGACGCTAAGAATAATAAGTATATGACAATAACAACAAACTAATGTTCGTGGGGAAGGAGAACTTAGGGGCCCCAGAAGACTCAGAGAACTCCTGAGGTAGAGATACCCTGTGCCCAGTGCTGTCTCTTTGCTACCTGCACCCTGGGCTGGGCATAGCACAAATGGCACACTGCCATTGTCCCCTGTTAATAAATCATCACTGGGGAAAAAAGAAAAAGAAAAAAAAAAGACATTGTTTTCACCTTTGGTATAGAGATGATGATCTGGGGGTTAGTGAGCATATGGTCTACAGCATTTGGGCTTCACATGGGAATCGTTTTATTCATGATTCAAAGTTGGAGTAGATGGTCTTTGAAGGCCCCTTCCAATCTAACCCTGTCTGTAATTCCATGAAAATTTCTAGTTATAAATAACATTTGTGGAATATCTGTGTCAGTCGTCATTACATTTACAAGGCTGCTGAAAAGGCCTAAGGAAAGCCTCAATATTTGCACTATTCCATGTTTGTTAGCAGGGCATGTGCTGTGTTTTCCCTGGACTTGCTGAGTCTGTTAGGACCCGAGACCAAACACTGCACCTTCGTGCAGTCTCCTGACTACTTTGGCCTCAGGCTGGCCCGATCCTCTGAGGGTGCTGTGCCCCAGCCCATCAGCAAGGCCACCAGCAATTGCCTGCCAGTCCCAGACTGTTCCAGCAACCAGGAAAACCTGTGCCCTCCTGCGCCACGCAAAAATGCTGGCTCAGCAGAATTTAGTGGTAATTTGCTTAGGTGGAAGCAGGTTTAGGCAGTCATTCAGGAGAGTGCTTTCTGGCTGGGTGCTCGTGTTGGCAGAAGGAGAAAAACAAACATAAGCAGAAGGAAGGAAGTAATGCACAGTTTCTTCTGATGCGAGGTTTTACAAACCAGAGCCACAGCCTGCCCCAGTGATGGGAAGAGTGCGTAGAGCTGCCTCTGAGGGCTGAGTCGGGAGATGCTACCTGGGCTTGTGACTGCGTCTGCTTTGTGGAACTCACAAATACTTATAACTATTTTATTTTATTTATTTATTCATCACTAAAAGCACAATTTCTCTTTCACCCATTCAGAAAACCTTCAGTGAGCCCCTGGAGGGACTTTGGCCCCGGCCTGCCCTGTTCTCTACCCGAATTCAGACCTTGAACCTCCAGGCTGCTGTCGGTGTGCACCTGCCTGGGGAGGCACAAGGAGCTGCCTGCTGCCTGTGCCCCTGCCTTTCAGCACGCTGTAACCGCTGTGGTGCTGGTGTGCCCGTGCTGTTACACCTCTGAGTCCTTAAATAAGCTTTTAGCTGACCTCTGTTGCCTGCAGGTCTGCTGCTCCAGGCATTTTCCATATTGCTGTCACAGGGTCAGGCACACAGTGCTCCCTGCAAAGGTGTTTCCTCCTGATATCCGACAGCCATGTGACTACTGCAGCCTCTGGAAGATAGGAGAGTCTGCCCCCAAATAAAGGACATTTAATGTCTGTAGAATAACCAACACCCTTCTCATGACAGGAAAAGCAAGACGGCACCCACTTCATGTGAAAAGGACTGACTCTGACTTGCTTTTGGGGCTGCAGCAAAGGCACATGGTGGTGAATAGTGGGAAGTGAATGCTTCCCTCTGGCATTGGGTGGAGGTAGGTGCTCACCTGCCCCTGAGCTTTGCTCTTCCGCTCAGCACCTTCCACTGGCTTTGCAGTCAGCATTTCAGCTTCAGGAGACTCACAGCTCTCCTTGTGCCCTGTCTTCCGATGAGGTGCCCAGGTACTAATTGAGAGGGACAATCCCCTTCATGCCACTAGCTACTACGGCAGGACACAGGAGGGAACAAGGACAGGGAGAGCTGAGGGAGCACAATGCACCCACCCAGCCCATTTGGCAGCCTGAGCTGGAAATCTGAGACGCCTGCTTTGCAAGAGACGTTTCCTTCCTGATGACACTGGATAGAAGACCTAGTGCAGGGCTGCATTTAATGCAAATTCTGTGCTAAGGCTGTAATGCATACCCCAGCACCACTAAAGGCAGCTGTTTGTGTGTGTGACAGTTCCCTAAGCACCAGGGGCAAATCCACAGGGAAGGTCATCTGCTGCAATTCCCCTTCCCCTAAGCTGCATCAGCCAGCGATCACACAGAGCTGAACAGACCTGTTTTTCCAGGCAGCAACAGGCAGAGGCAGCATATCACAGCTCTTCTGTCATGAAAGAAAATGATTCTGTTTACTCTATTGCAAGGCAAAAAATAGGATTTTCATTCTCCCGTATCTTCTTTAGGAACAGACTCAAGAGAAGAATTTTTTGAGGTGTTTGGATCCCAGAGACTGCTTCAGACCTATCTTGGGACCTCCTGAGAGGATTTCCAGAGATTCTCATCAGCTTCTCATAAAAGATCTTGCCAAGCTGAGAGGGTATGTGGGCCAGTTTCCAATTTCACCTGAATTCTCCTCTGTCCTCTTCTGCTTTCTGGGGTATAGCATACTTCCTAAAAAGATGCTGTGTGCTTTCCTTTTTCCTTTTTTTCATGTATGACATGAGTGTGCACAGCACTCAGGACTGGCCTGAATGCCAGGAGCCCACAGGTATTTGCTTGTGCACACACTGAACCCATTCCACCTGGAGAATATTTTTCATGCTCAGGACAGACACACGGGTGTTTTTGGAAAACCTGGCCTTTCATCTTCTCCAAACTAGCCATAACAAGCATCAAAAGATTTTAACCTGCATTTGCTGAGCCACTATCCCACAAACAATTTGTAGGTCAGTTTACATACCCTCCATACAGTCTTTGGGCCTTAGAGATGGAAGCAACCCATTGCCGTGCCAACGGGTGTTATGTTACCTGACGGTTTTGTGATGTTGGGTTAACCTTCAAAGAAACTGGACTGAAATCATCCAAGTATTTTCATTACAGCCTCCACCTGGGCTGCCATCACAGTCTCACATAATAAACAAGAGCCCTGTCCACTAAACCCTTTCAAGCTGTATGTTTTAATCAAGTTTTCAGTTGATGCAAAGATTTTGGTGAAAATTCCACTTTGAAAAAATCACACTGTGAGTGCCTTTATATTTGTGGATTTCCCCTTCCCTTGATCGTATTTTATTTTGTTCTGCTTTCTTTACTAATTTTGCCAAAACTAACTTCTGCAGACTTTGGTTTGCTTTACTCCCTGGTTTTTACTTCTAACATTTGATTTTTAAAGGTTTTAAAATCTGGACATGGGAGTAAATGTCTCAGGTTTTCAAAGCCAGAGTAATTTGCTTTAGCAAGCTGGTGTATTGCACCTGTATCAGCTTAGTGGCACACAATGTCTTTAAGGAATTTTTCATTAAAGATTTTTCATTTTATTTTCACTTAGACATCAGAACAAGAGCCTAGCCAAGACTGATTAAACTTTAAATAGTTTTACTCATAACAGTGAGGAGAAATGAGTTGCATAAAGGATTTGCTTGCTGTGTGCTTGCTTGGTCTGTGTGAATGCTATACCATGATTACCAAAATTATTCATAGTTGTGTTCCACACTTAGTGTGTGAAAAAGAATCAAGGATCAGAAGTTTTAGCAGATAAGGCAAGGGTTCAACCGTAATGTGAGGGAAAATGTGCCACTTTACTAAAGCTGCAGAACTGGCTTATGTGCCTGACAATTGTAGGCAATTACCAGCATTTTAAAACACAGCCAAATTTTGCATTTTATACATGCCAATACTATTTTGTGCTATTTAGTTTATTCACATGCATTATTTTGTGTGCCCAGGGGGAGAGATCTGCCCTTCTTACCACACTTCATGTTGCTGCTCATGACCTTGGCATTATTTCATATAGGCAAAAGTTGATGTTTGCCCCGTTGCTGCCATTTTACTAGGGATGGGTTGTTATGCAATTACAGGGCCTTTAACACACAAATTAATTAGCTTAATTACTTTGTATTTGTCTGCTCTGACTGGGCCCTTTGCCTAATGAAAAGATCTGTAACATAGGAACTGGCTGTCTGCTCTGAACCTGTTATTTCCCCACACATGCCGCTCTGCCACAGCTTTTGCTGGGAACACAAAACAGGATGACAATCAGAATGTGCAGCGGGGAGAGAAACCAATGAACAAAGTCTGTGTTTGACAGCCTAAATGTGCTGAAGCCAGCCAACACCTGAAGTCACCTGATGCCAGTTACAGGCACGTCTACTGAGAGAAGCTGGGGCATCTGCAGGGAAAACGCATGTGCTCACAGCCCGTCAAAGCTGGAAGAGTATAGCTCATGCAGTTTACTGCTAGCAGATACCTGTATCTTGGCTGCAATGGTATCTGACTCCTTTCCTTAAGCTGCCGCATGGGAAGGTCTCGCGGGTGGCAGGTGTTAACCCTGTTTAGTGCCTTTTCTGCAGTCCTCTGTGGGGCTATTTACTGGCAAGAAGACCCAAAGCAGGCAAGGGAGATGGATTTGTTTCAGCCCATCCTTCTGCCATCCTTATGTTGGGTAGGAGCTTTCCAAAGCTTTCCTTGCTGGACTCATTGGGGAGTATTAAAGTCAATTTGTCATGATTGGTAGGAACTGGATCACCACCTAAGGCGATTTGGGAGGAGAAGTCAGAGAAGCAAGTGATGAGTAGAGTTCAGCGAGAAAGTACTCATGCTGGACCCATGCCTGTTCTCAGGTCCAAGCTCAGCATCCATGGGAGCTGGACACAAACCTGTACTCGGTCAGGAGCACTAAGAGGACTGAGGCACACAGTGAGAGCCAGCCTACATGCCATCTCTACAAGCAACCATGCCAGCATGTAATCCCTCTCCAAACATCCTGCTGAGACTCCACCTGCACTTCTTTTCTCTTGTCCCAGAACCCACGAGTTTCCTCACCAACTGCCTCCTGGTTCTGCTGGCACAGCCATCCGTAGTGTCTGGAGGAGGAAACCTCAGAGTGCTCCCTCAGCTGTTTGGTCCCTGGTCATGTCAGCTCTCCAGTCACTTCCACTCAGCAGCATCTACTGGCTTTTTGGGTAATTCCAGAAATGAGGAAGTCAGAGGTGCTCTGTAGAATATTCCCCTTTTTGTCCTTCACTGTGAGTTGCCGATCATTTAATCTTCAGCCTGTTTATTTGGTTTTTATTATTATTATTTGTTTAGATTTTTTTTTACATGATCACAGAATTGCTGAGGTTGGACTGGACCTCTCAAGATCATCTGGTCCATCTCCCCATGCTCAAGCAGTGCCAGCTAACGCAGGTTGCTCAGGGCATTGTCCAGTTGGGTTTTGGAATACCTCCAAAGGTGGAGAATCCACAACCTCTCTGGGCAACCTGTGCCAGTGTTTGATCACCTTTACACTAAAAAAGTTTTTTTCCTACATTTAAATGGAATTTCTTGTGTTTCAGTGTGTGCCCATTGTCTCTTGGCCTTAGTGCCTTGGGCACCACCACGTTGCTGGCTCACTTGTAGTCCACTGGGGTCCTCCGGGCCTGCTTTCTAGCCAGGCAGCCTTCAGCATGTACCAGAGCATGAAATTTTCTTCCTCCAGGGCAGGACTTTGCACTGCACTTTTTGAATTTTGTAAGGTTCCTGTTGGCTCATTTCTTCAGCCTGTCAAAGTCCCCCTGAATGTCACCAAACCCATCTGGTGTATGAACCACTCCTCGTATCTTACCATCTGCAAACTTGCTGAGGGTGCAATCTGCCTCAGTATCTAGGTCATTAATGTTGACATTACCTAATTGAAGAATAACTGGATATTTCAAATGCGGCTAGCTTTTATCCACTGGTAGCACATTTCCTCATTTGCTCATTTTATTTATGAATGTCCTGTTTGTGGAAAGTAAAGACAAACAATTCTCCATTATTCACCTTTGTGTTTTAGGTGCAACATAAAGCCAGGGGATTATTAGGTGAGTCTTAATCTGATGAAAACCGTAACAAAGTATTTCCAAGAAAGCAGTTTTGTTTTTCAGGATGAATGTCATGCAACAACATTTAGAAGAACACTAAGACTTATTTTTTTTACTAAAGATTATGTACAGAAACCAGTCTGTTTTCTAAAGTGGGTTTTCTGGCTACAACACAGAACACACATAATAAAAAAGAAGAAAGGAGACATTAAAAGATACTCCCTAGCCCTGGAGTAAAACTAAAAACACTGGAAATAGGATGTTCCCAGAAAATAAATAAATAAATAAATAAAATAATTAAAAATGCATAAAAGCATATATAAATATATGTATATGTATATAAAATATATGTATATAAAAATGAGAGAAGTTGTATTTTTGCTTTCCAGCCAGCACAAGCATACCCTAGCTTTGACAACAGCACAGTGTACTATATGTTTTCATACCAATATAGGTTCATTCTGTTGATGCAAACATGTGCAAAAGATGGGAGACTGATCTAAGGTGGGAAGTTACAGATGCATACACAGACAAGCTTGAAAAGCTATCCTGTGTAAGAAATAGAACAGCAGCTAGAATCTGCAAAAGGCCAAGAACCTCCATCCTCTTTCCTAGCAATAAACCAGACCCCATAATGTCTCTGATACATTGATCTTTGCTTCTGTCTTACCAGAACCGTGTCTCTATTTTTTGTTTTGTCTCAGTAACCCAAAGTGTACTTTGCTATCATTCTCAATCCTGAGAGATAATGGGGCAAAACGTAACTGTTGTTTGTTCCTTTGCATTCACAGGCTGTGTTCCTGTTTGATTAGTGGTGTTTCCTCTTTCCTGTCCTTTGTTTATTGCTCTAACACATTTCCTGTTTATCAGTTTATAGTAACCAGACAAAAATAAAATTGTTTAGAGCGCTGAGAGACCTCTGTCTGGAAGTTCTGGAGGTTCAATCACACAAAGTGTTTGACTTCTGTACGCCTTCCTGATCTCTCTGCTTCCTCTTCCTCTGCATTTTCTCTCTCCTTTCCCAACCCTCCTCTCTTTGCCGTCTCGCATGGTGCTTTTCACTCACCCCCAAACCTTTCACTCACCCATTCAGGCACTGGAAAGTTAAGTATTTGGCCAGAAGGAGGGAAGGAACCACAAAAAGGGGCCACAATGCAGCCAGTGTAAACACGAGTTTCACAGAGGCAAACCATCTTGCTCCAGCAGTACTGGTAAGAGAAACAAAGTTAGACTTGGCTCTCCTGTGATAGGACATGTGCAGGGCAAGCCAAACAACTGAGTGAAACTGAGCCCATTGCTGGGCGTCCACCAAAACCTGGGTTAAGAATTGTAAACCCCAATAAATAAATAAATAAATGTTGCTTTTGATTCTTCATGATTTGGAGACACGTAGGGTTTACATTTTCAAGCTTCTCTTTACCGTATGGAAGATTGTTGTTTTTAAATTACCGTTTTCCTTTTTGACAAAAGCTCACATTCACAGGTAATATCCTGACAACAGCATCTAGAGCTTTAAAAAGACAGGACAATACAGACACCACTCCAAAATACCACAAACCCTTACCAGCAGAGAGACCTCTTGGCCTGTTGACTGTGCCTGCAATTGCTCTGAATTTGCTAGCAGGTTGGAAGCAAGTTATCCTGGTTTCTTCATCAGGCTCCACATGTGCCATCTGCACCAGCATTCCCCAAATGCACACGTGCAGAGAAACTGGAGCCCTTCATCAGGCCTGACAGAGATATTGCCTAGAAATATGCAGGGCACAGTTGTCATAACAATTATTGTAATTGTACAAATTATACCTTCATACCCAGCCCCAACAGGACAGTGAATTATAGGAAAATAAGTGATTCTTTGCCCAACATGAAGGTCATTCCTTCCTTCCACGGGGAGTTGCACCCTGTGGTGCAGAGCCCCAGAGCAACAAGCTGTGGCCTCACAGCTGCAGTCTCATCAGGGGCTCTTTGGTGAACACTGGCGAGTAGCTGCTTGCTACTGCTATTCTGGTCCTCACCACCACAGGCTTCTTCTTGTGGCTGTAGAGCATGGGGAGCTGCCTCCAATCTACTGCTCCTGCTCGTGCTTCCCTCCTGGCTCCTTCCTGGCAGTAGAGTCCTGTATGGTCCAGCAGGTTTACTGGAGGACTTTGCAACCTGGAAGCTGGAACTGTAGGGTAATGTTACATCTAGCAATGAACCTGACAGTTCACTGCAACAAATGAGACCTCAAAGAGTCATAGAATCATTTAACAGCTTGGGTTGGAAGGGGCCTTGAAGATCATCTCATTCCAACCCCCCTGGCATGGGCAGGGATGGCTCTCACTAGACCAGGTTGCCTATAGCTTTGTTCACCCTGGCCTTGAACACCTCCAGGGATGGGGCATCCACAATTTCTCTGGGCAAATGGGAAGGCTTTTATTACAAAGGAGTGTCAAGAGCCATAATTTTCATTTTTTGGTGGCTGTAAAAATAGCTCTCCTTCTTGCTAGCCACTTACAGTCCACATAAACAATCTTATTAGCTGCTTAATGAAGAGGAATTATGTCTGTCTAAAAGGCGAAGGGGATGCCCTAAAGAGAGAACTTCGATCACATGAGGCAAGGAATGAACATACCAAGGAAACCAGACTTGCCCTTCCATGATAGTTTTTGCTAGTCAGACTGTCAAGGAAATACTTAAAAGAGCTTGGAGAAACGAACTGCTTGGAATAAAGTTTGCTGCAAGCCCAGTATGGATGTAAGTCACAGCAGAGGGCAAATAAACTATTTCTTAATTAATAACCTGACTGTAGCATCCAGAGTTTCCCAGTGACAAAAACCATAGCTGTGGCATGTGATGTCATGTAACAAGTCAAGTTTCGTAACTAGAGTTGGAGGCATGAGAAGGTTATAGACAGCAGGTCAAGCTTTGGTGCTTGGAAATCATGTGTATAGACAACTTCAGCTAGCATTTCTAAAGAAGTTTTCAATTTTTTTCATTTTTTTCAATTCTTACTAGCTAAGATGATGATGCTAACTATTTAGATGCCTAACGATAAACTTAAGTGTCTGACTTGAGGTCAAAATGCCGCCCTAAGTTCCTTGTCAATGCTTACAGTCAGCCAGTGAAAGAAGGGTGACTGCTTTCCAAAGCACTGCATTCCTACCACTTGACTGGATGTTGGAGAACAGAATAAAAAATAATAATAATAATTGTAGGGTAATAAATTCTTGCCTTGAATGTTTTCATTTTCATAGGCATTCTTGTCTTGAGTGTTTTCACAGGCATTGATTTCCCTCAGGTAAAAATATATGCACCAGAGTCACATTTACATTTTTGTCTTAGTGTTGCCACCCTCTGTTTTTCAATAAGTTTTTATGCCTTTGTTTAATGACATGTAATTTGTAGTAAGTTTTATGCTTCAAAAGAAACGCATAAAATTCTGTTTATTATCCCATTCTTTATTTGTCAACCGAGTTCAGCTTGTCCCCCTGTGGCACTGAATAGCCATTTGCTAACAACTTAGATGGTAGATAATCACCAGTTTTGTCTCCAAGAGTTAAAATAGTTCAGGGTGGTGCCTGTGAGTGTTTTTGTGTACATGTGCACCCATCCCCTGCCCCCAACAAGCCAAGTCGACCACAGGCATATCTCCACATATCTAAATACCGTTTTTCCTTGCACAACAGTGGGAATATGTCCTGAGTCACCCCAGCTCGTTCTTTCTCTTTTTCTTTGGAAGCATGCAATTAACATCTGTTTTTAGTACGTAGCGTTCAGGCAGAAGGGGAAGGAGAGAAGTCCCTGTTGTTAGCTGTTGCTATGGTCTAGTTGGTAGTAGTGTGCAAAACTGTAGCCAGCAGAGCTAGAGGGATCACTCTCCAAAGTACACCCCCACATATTTTAGTTATTAGCCTCCCTTTTCCTACACATTAATAAAATCTTTTGGAGATGGAGAGTTAAGGGTTGCAGCGCAGGGCCGAGCAGCGCTTCATCTGGGTGCACAATAAGCTGTGGTGGGAGGGGAGAAGAGAAGGGGTGTAAGATACAATATTTGTATGTTGCACCCCTGCATGGTCAGTTATTACAAATTCAGGACTTGGGCCCACAGAGTGCTGCTCCACCTCAGCACAGAGGAAACAACCTCACTGAAAGACTTAAATTTCTTAGACGTCACCTCTCTGTTCCCACTTGTAATGCAACTGAGCATCACTGCAGGTAGGGCAATGCAAGGCCTCTGATCTGGCAATATTTTGCTGCTTGGTTTCTGAACTTATAACAAGAGTAGTTTATGGGGCTGCACAAAAGACATGGAGAAGAAAAGTAGCAACATTTTAAGAAAGAGAAATATCTCAGCCCTTTTTAAGGTCAATAATTTGATGCTAGCCCCAAAGGACTCAAAAATAAAATACAGCTCTAACATTACGTCTAATTATCACTTAAAGCTCAAGTCTGCTCAAGGTGGTTGTGAATTGCGAACATCAGATTAAACAACTCCTACCACCGTTCTTGCTGGTTTCCAGTTAGGTCCTTTGAACAAGTACCACTCACCTCATTTCTTTACCAAATCAAGCACATTAAGTACATTGGAGACACAGTTAAAATACAGTGCAGTTCAGAGTACCCAGATCAGTAGGCAGCGCTTGTGGAGAGAGGTGAAGAGTTGAGTCATGCCCAGAAGGAATGTGTTTGAGCAAGGCTGTAAAAGGGAAGAGATAGTAGCAGAGTGGGGAGTGAGGAGCTGGGTTCCCCGGTACTGCGAGCGGCCACAGAGACATTAGCATTTTGGCCATGATGCGCCAGGCCCTGGGGAGCAAGCTGGATGCATGGACTGGCAAAAATCCTGGCTGAAATCTGTTTTGCACACTGAAAATGTGATATGATCTTATGATTCTGAAATGTGTGCTAAAGAACTTGGTGAATCATTTTTAAAAATACTACATCTTTCCATCCACAACATCCAGTGCACTAGTTTTCAACTATGCAATCACCACAACCTTAACAACATACCAGTGACTACTGGATTTACATTTTTCCTACTATTCCAGTCACAATTAGCCATAGTTCGGTTGCAGCACTTCGCATAAGGGTTTGATGAATAATTATCGTACTTTATGTATAAGATACTACAGTTGTGCCAGTAGTGACAAATTAACATGTCGACCTGGCTCTTTATGGTTGTTGCAAGGTAGGCCTAAACCACGGATGCCCATGTTTTCAAAATGTTTTCAGCTATTGTGTATATTGCTTCACTCTCTGTACTTACATATACACAATTTATACATTGTATACATATGTGTATGTATACAATTCACATATTGTGTATATTGCCTCCCTCACTGTTTAGTCAGCCATTTTGTTATTGGCTACAAACTTTCTACACGGAGCAAAGTTTTCCCCACTCTCAATAATTTCTATCAAAGCAGCCAGAGGCAATGATAAACAGCCTAGTTACACATGTTTTCATGAACAGAGAGCCAATTTTTTTCTTGTATCAAGCATATGTTGGACTGAGCTAGAAGGAAGTGTTTGTGTATTTAACTACACATCCTTTTCAAGAGGATGAGCTATTCTGTTGTCAAACCACATTAGCAGTTAGACAAGATGTCTTGTCTGTGATTTTCTGAATATTCAGCCCTGAAAATAATGAAACGGCAATTCTAATCCTAATTACTGTGGGCTGGATGCATGTGCAAATTAACATAGACTAGTCTTCTACATGTCTGGTAGCAAGGAGAGCCATAATTGCAGACCTTGAACTTCTAACACTTATTGCTGTGGGAAAAGTAGGAGAAATCAAGGTCATTTCCCATTCTTTCACTAGTCTCCCTCTGGAAAGGTCATTTTGACTTTCATTTGAAAAGCAGTGCATAATTACATCATGTCAACAAAAGATGTTGCCTGTAAATGTTATGACCTGCATTCAAATTAGGTGAAACTTGTTCCAGTTTGCTGCTGAATTCCAGAAGTGGCAGACTGGAAACTTGTGAGACGTAGCTCTAGCACATGCCATGGGTCCAGCGTTTTACCCTTGCCATATGGCTTGACACTAGGCTTCGGGATTCAGCCTGTTCTGGATTTGAGACCAGCCTCAGAGTCTGATGCTACAGCATCACGGGGTACAGCCATATAGATGTCAGTAGGACTCTATATGGCTTATCCAGTGAGTTCAGTGAAAACTCTTCAATCCAACCAGTAGTGCAAGACTGAAATGCAGTTTATCAGCAGTGTTTCAGCAGTCTCAGAGCCTGTTAACAGCATGGCTTTTATGTTGCAGATGGGACTTGGCACAGCAGCTAAATACCGATGTTGTAATCAGCAACTGCAATCTCAATAGCAATATCAGCAATCTCAGTATGATTTGAACCCATTTCCTCCAGGATTTCAAAGGATTCAGTCCTCATAGTTGTCTATAAAATGGCTCCTCTATCTACTATGAGCATGGCCTAACTGCAGAACTGTTTACATTAAGGTAATTTTGTTATCTCATTTATCTGAAGAATCCTTCCCAGAGAAGCTTTGCATAGCAAAACTCCAACCAACTATCTATTATTTAGCTGGTTCAGAAGAGCATTGTTACCAAGAAAAGGCTTAGCTTTGACCCTGCTAATTAATAGCCATCTTTCCAAAGATCAAAGAATAGAACCTGATCAGGACCAGATGCTGTTTTCTATCACTATTTACATTTTCCTGCCTGATATCCTAACATGTTTTTAATGATTTATCTCCCCTTTGCAATGGATAATTCCACAGTTTTATGAAAGAAAATTGATGTGTCTGTTCTTGGCAGATGACTGCATACCTAAGATTGTGCTGCCCTTGATCTGTACATGGAATTTTTCCCAGCAGGAATGGGAGTTTCATACAACGTGTGTGACCATAGTCCAGGAAGGGAAAAGTCCTGCTGCCTTCAGGGAGCTTTTCCTGGAGAGCAATGGGAAAGCAGTGATACATCACTGGGCAAAAGGGCCACAGGGCTCAGGCATGAAAACTGGAGAGCACTCGTAACACAGTGGCTTCCATCTTTCCCCTCCTGCACAGGTAATATCATGGACATTAGCGTGGCACATCCCTACTCTGTCCATTTGGGTGTCTGCAAAGAAATCTGGTATTCCAGGTGTTTCAAGGCAGCAGGTGCTGTTGCTAACTCAGGCTGGACAGGTGACGTGTCCCAGCAGTAGGAACCTCTTCTCACTGTGTTTATGCCAGTAATCTATGTTCAGACACACAGCTCCATTAAGGAGAAGTAAACTCTACTTAAGCTAAAACTGGACAGAAACTGTATGTTGGTGAAACCTAATGGTACCGAGCTCAATTTCCACCTAGAGAAACTGAAAAAAGACCACAAATTTATTATATATATACATATATATGTGCAAATAGCTCAGAGAGAAGGCAGCAAGATGACAGAAATGACGTGGCAGTAGGTGACAGAGAACAGATGGGGGGAGAGGAAGAATTTCTTACTCAAAGGGCGATTTTGCGTGCATGCATATCCTGTACATAGGCCACCCACCCATGACACATGGATTTTGGAAGGGTGTTATTCTACCCCTTATACATAGCACTGGCTTTCCCTGTGACTAGGAAAACATTTATTTTAAAAATTGAATCAACCCTGACTAAAACATAGGTTTCAGTTACAGGAAGAATAGGTTCATGAACTCCAGCTAGATTTCTGAACCCTGCCATCTTAAAAGCAAAATCAAAAAACGCATGTCTGCAAAACTCAAACTCCAGGAGGCTCACCTCTCTCTGGATCACCAAGCAAACTACCCAGTAAGGGGTTGCAAACTGCACATGAGGCAAAATAGCTGCTAATACTAACTATTAACCCACCGAGAAAGAAGTAAAAATGAAAATGGGTACCGTGACTGTCCTACAAAGTGAAGCTGCTTCATTCTTCTGTTCTGAGGCATGTTATCCCAAAACTTGTGGCAATCTAGACAGCTATTAATGCTAAACTGGGACAGATGCAAGTCTTCCAAATTGCAATTGAGAAAGCACTCCAATTCCTTCTGTTCCTTTGCAGTCCCTAAAAGTTGGGAGCATTTGTAGTCCTGATGCAGTTACCTCTCCCTCCTTCCCCATAAATAAAAGGTTTTGCCAGCAAACCCAGCCTCACTGGCCAGTGATGAGTATCTGCAGCAGCTGGAGTACAACATGAACTCACAAACCACTCGGGGAGGACTTCATCCCCTTTAAGAGAGTTCTTGGTGGTCCTACCCTGGCAGGGTAAGCAATGTTAGCAGAATAGTCTCCAGACAAGCAAATGGGCATATCCTCATGGGTATCCAGGACCTTGACAGCACTCATTTCTATACCACTGTTTGCAGAGTGCAACTTATGTTTTCCCCATCGAGTGTAGCTGTGTTAGTGATATGGTGTTGTTTCTATAAGTATGCATGGCAGTTCCCAGAAGCAGTAGTCACTGACTCATGAGGGAGGAAGGTTTAGTTCATAGAAGCATTTTACTTCTGCTGATGTTTTGCAGCTTTCTAAAGGCCCATATCTCCATAGCTATTAAACATCGTGTAGTTTAAATTTTAATATAAACCAAAAATAAACCTTATTGTGGTCTCATACCACTTTTGCATCACTACAGCCTCACTAATTCAAGGCTCTGGGTGACTTGAGCTGTAAATGGAATCCAACCTGTTGCTTTAACTTTATATAAATTAAAAAGTAGAGTTAATAACTGATCATCATGCAATTAGTCTGGCTTGCACCTGAGGATAAGAAAGATCAGAGTCTTGCACACTCCATCTGGAAGTTTCATTTGCCATAAAGGTATTTCTGACTTTCCCGCAAACTTTGAGTTATGACTTTTGACAAGTTCACCTCTTCCATCTTCTACCTGCCCAGAGTCAATCAGTGCACATGTAACTGGACATGTTGGTTTGACTAGGATATGAGCAAGCAAGGCCTTGGCTGGTTGCATCTGAGAAGATCTGGCACCCAGGCTACAGCTCTCAGTGTTGTTTGTGCCTATGAACTCAAACACACCACTGCGAATTCAGCAGCTGTGTCTTCCCTGCATAGTGAGACCCTTCTTCTACACATAGAGAAGGTCCTCAGGAGGCTTGCCACGTTCAAGAACAAGGCTGTTCTGTTTGTTGTGGATGTTTACGTGATGAGATATATTCTGCTGAACAGTACTTGAAAAATATCTGTGGCATGTGCTTCATCCCAACCACTCATTCCCTTTCCTTGACCTGCCCTTTGTGGAGAAGTGTGGAATGTTAAACATTTCTTGTTGGTCTGCCCAGCCTCCTGCTTTATTTACACTTACTCTCCCATTCCCTTATCCTGGGGCACCTTTCAGGATATTTTCTTTCCTGCTGCAAGTAACAGAGTGTTGGTAGGGCCAGATTCCTCAGCTGTAACCAAGTGGAGTTGGCTATGAAGGCTGGAGTCTGTACCCACTGAAGCTGCATGTAGACTCAGAAGTAAAAAGTAAAAGAGAAAGTTAGGATTTAAATAATGCTTTAGACTCCCTAAGCATTTCCTTTAAAACATCCCTTTTTCTGCTGCTCTGAGAAAAATATTTTTAAAACAGTAGGTAAAAATCAGTTCTGCTGAAACATTTCTACCCAGCACAAACAAGTATTGGGCTCTTGAAACCCACTGCTTCAGTAATAACAGAGCTATCTCTGCTGCACTTAACAGAGATTGTGCAGCAAAGAATGAGCCTCACAGCAGAAGAGCCAAGATACGGCACTTTCATTCAAACTTATTTACAGATTTTATTTTAAACTATTATAGCAAAACTAAGCTATCAGAATACTTGCTTAAAAGTTGGTAATGATTATTCCACTTTCTGTATGCCCACTTAGAAGCTGCTTTAAAATAAAATAAAACAAGATAAAGCTCTGTTGCCAGTTTTTGCATTGAATTTACATGTAGATATACTTGTACATATGTGAGATAAGTAAAGAAGATAGGGAAGCTGATGGTCGGGAAACAGCGCAGTCACCCAGAAATTCCAGGTTTTGGTTATTCCCCCAGACTTCACCCATTGCCTCAGAATTCATCTACTTTCAAAGCTTTACATCACCTCTTGGTGAGAAGTTGTAATGCTAAAGCTTCCCTATATGCATATTTAATTTCACATTTCAGTTTCATGTGCTATGCATTTTAAGAACATGATGTCACCTTCCCTTCTTCAGAGTTATCCTTTGCATTAAGAGAAAAGACGAAAGCTGTTTTCAGCAATAAGGTTGTGATAGAAAAGTAATTTTAAAGGGAAATCCATAGAAAAGTGTAGAGAAGCTTCCAAACTTTTTTAAAGCACCCTTCTCATATGTCATGTTAGATCTGAGCTCCACTAGCCCTCTGTGATGGTGTTGAATATATCATATTCAAAATGAAAAACATCAGTGCTGTGTGTATTGTAATCACACCTGGATTACTGCCGAAAGTTCATACTCTTAAGCATTAATATATGGCGATCAGTGGATTATGTCCTGTTACCCCTGTTCGAGTAGAGCTTGCAGGCCAAAGCAATCCTATCGGAAGTAAGTAGCTGACTGAGAGGAGTAGAGGTAGAAATGGGGCCCCACTTCATCTCAGTTGGGTACAAATTAAGTCCTTGAAGTACTAAGAAGCCTTCTGTCTGGCCCCTTGTCTGCAGTAAACATTATGAGTGCCTCTAACTTTACAGCAGATCAAACCTTGCTTTCGCAGAATAAACACTGGCCAGGATCTTGAATTGTGCCTAGTAAGTTCAGATGCCCTCGCATTTCAGGTACTTTACATGACCTGCTTTACAGGACCTGCTGAAAATACTCCCAGCCGTGTAAGCAGACTAGTTCAATACCCAAAGATGCAGTTTTTCTGTGTGGTGTTTAGCTGTGGCATTCAAAATCCAGATGAAGACCCTAGGACTTGCAACTGTAGTTACCGGCCTGGTTACAGTGACACCAGGAATAGGCACGCATGCCGGTGTCACAGGAGCTTCGTATGTTCAGGGCTAAAACGCGGCCTGTCTGCCTCAAGTGGTCATGAGGTTCAGATCCAGCTGCCGGCTGCCTGCTGAGCTTTGACCCGAGCTTGAGCACAGCAAATCTGTCTGTGCCTTACATCTCGGTGTGCTTTTTGGTGATAAAGGGGACATTTGCCTACAGTGACAGATGCAAAGCAGATCCACGTATTCCTCATCCTTTCATCTAACGAGCAGGATTAGAAGGATCTTGGCAGTGGCAGAAGGCTGCACAGTTCATTCATTCATGTGTGCCAGACGGAAGCCAGATTTCATGGTGAGGAAAAAAAAGTCTAAAAAATCTGACCAAAAAAATAGTGCCATCGTATTCTTCCTTGATTCTGAACGGGTGATTGACCACATGTCTCATCAATAAAGCTATTCTTCATGATCTCAGCTATCTAGTGAAAAGATTCTTTGGGGACATCTGAAAATAATTTTGGTTCCCAGGATTTACAGGGGGAGAGGGGGGGGGAATTCCATGCGAAGGACATGATCAAAGCGTGTGGATTCCTTGTGGTTTCTCATATTCCTGGAGGTAAACTAATAAGAGAGAAAATGTGTACCAACTTTTCGTTGCACAAGAGCACTGTAAGATGATCAGAGAGACTTACTCACTAGATGCCAAGAAGTTTATTTAAGGTGAGGCTCTACCCTGCACATGGTGGTGAGGTTGTACGGAAAGAGCGCTCGTGATGTGAGTAAGGCAGAAGAGAAACCCCAGCACAGCTTCCTTCCCTGCTTCAGTGGGAACACAAAAGCAGAGGAATCACCAGGTCAGATACAGAAGCACCTAGGATTTGGGGGTTTAAGCCCCCACTGTACCATCAACTTCTTTGGTGACTTGGGGTGAATCATTTAGTCGTTTTGTACATTTTCTCTGACTCTGGGAAAAAGATTAAGAACATTTCATATGGGTTTTTATGGGAAAAAAAAAATGTGTTAAAGGCTGGGAAATGCTAAATCCCCACAGAATATAGGAGAATATAAATACTTAATGTCAGGGCAGACACAGCTGCCATCCACATTGAGGACATACAATAAGGGTTTCCATGTGTGCAAGCTTGGAGCTTGGATAAAAATGTGGGCACATAGTCCAATAGCCTGTGCATGAGGTGAACAGAACAAGGATGCCCAGAACTTGCTAAAAATGTATCAGAAAGTTATCCAGTGCCCACTGACTGCATTGCATATGGACAATAAGTCCAGCTCTTCCCAAACATTTAGTGTTTACTAAATGTCCAGTGTCCGAACAGTGGGGGAATTGCTGGTGCTGGATTAGTGCTCTGCACTGATCAAAGCTAGTGGTGGAAGTCAAGGTGATGACACCTCCATACCCCAAAGAGTAAGGGCAAAGGCAGCCCTCACCAGGGACAGAGGAGAGCAGAGTTGGGTGGCAACACAAAACAAAATGCTTGATGCAGAAAAACAAAGTCACTCAGTGCCCAGCTCAGGCCTGAGGGGATTTTATCGCCCTCAAGGTGGCTCCAGGCACTGTCCCTGGAGCAGCTCTGTCATCCCAGCCCCAAACCGGCCTTGGAGCTACTTGGTGCCAGCTGCTGTGTGCAGCCAGGCCATGTTTTTTGAACCCACAGCCAGGAGGGAAAGAGAAACTTGAAGGTGGATGAGGTAATGACAGAGCATAGAGATTTAAATGGCATTATCATGTGTTAGGATTCTCATACCTCCCAGCGTCTGTGCTGGGAGTCTGGAAGAAGGCTTTTCAATTGCACAGCTGATGAAAGAGAAACTAAAATAAGAACTGGAGGGTTGGTGGGGAGAAATTGAGACAGACCCAATTCTCCCCACTCCTGTCTATATCAGGAAAGAGACAAAGGCTTGTATGGAAGGGGAGCTCTTGTTTATATCGTGGTCTCTTTCTTTTTGTTATCTGTAGCCTGAAGTTTTTGGAAGCCAGTGATTAGAGAGCCTCGGTGTACTGGGTCTAGCTGGGATGGTAACTTTCCCTGCAGCAGCCCATACAGTGCTATGCTCTGCACTTGTAGCTAAAACAGCAGTGGTATCACACTGGTGTTGTGTCTGCTGCTGAGCAGTGCTGGCACAGCATCAGGACTTTCTCTAGCCCTCCTAGGGGGTGGGAAAAAAAAAAAAAAAAAAAAAAAAAAAAAAAAAAAGTGAGAAACATCACCAGGGCAGCTGACCCAAACCAACCAAAGGGATATTCCATACCATATGATGTCACACTCAGCAATAAAAGGTGGGAAAAGGAGGAAGAGGGGTGGGGTGGGCTCTCGTTGCGAAAACGTCTGTCCTCCTCTCCGAACACCGGCTACGTACATTGAGGCCCTGCTTCAAGGACGTGGTCAAGCATCGCTTATTTGTGGGAAGTAGAGTAATTTTTTTTTTCCCCTCTGCATTTCCACATAGCCTTTACTTGTTTTGTTATTCCCTTTCCCCCTTCCTCTTCCCCTTTTCCCTTTCCTCCCTTTAGTTGAATTGTTTAATTAATAATAATATTGTTAATAATAATAATATTGTTAATAATTGTTTAATTAATATAATATTTCCTTGATAATATATTTCTCTCTTTATTAAAATTATCCTTATCTCAACCCGTGAGTTGTTTTTTTCCCTTTACTTCTTCCCCTCCTCATCTGAGGAGGGGGAGTGAGAGAGCGGTTGTGGTGTTCAGTTGCCTAATACGGTCAAACCACCACACTCGGTGACAGGAATGGGGCACTCACCTTCACGGGAAGCTTTGGTAATAAGCCTTGGAAAAGAGCCCTGAATAAACCAAATATGAAATATAGAGTATCCAGGTAGTCAACATGAAATTTCAACATGAAGTTCATTTGTAAATAAAATGTTAAATAAGCAAATAAATAAATAAATAAACAAAATAACCCTATAGCTTTGGCTTTTCATATTTGTTTGATAACAAAATCTTGAAGCACAATTTTCTCTTCCATACCAACAGGGTTTGCAGTTTACTTCAAAGGACACAACCAAAGCATGAAAGCTGAGATACATTTCTTCATTTACAGAACAAGAAGATTCTGAAAAACCACTCTGATGTCACCACATGCCTGCTCTTTAGGAAATATTATTTCAGTGTTGGCCTTAATAACAACCTTCAAGGAGTGGATTTGATCAGTATTGTGTACTATCATTATTATTTTTCTCCTGAAAACAACAAATTATGAATCCACCAATGTCCAGTTCAACCTCCCCCCACTCCCAAAAGCCCGTAAATTATTCTCCAGAACTTTTGCGGGTAACTTGATCAGCTGCAGGGCCTGGTGTAGGCTTCTGAGATATTTTCTTCCACTTTGCTTACTTGTACCACTGCACTTGCACGAGCAGCCTGTCATTCTCCATTATATGAATTTATGTCTCATTGCAAAAATGGCAATACCCGTTCTTCGTCTTTGCAGACGACACTTCCCTAGCACATTTGCAAAGAGTTTAATCCAAATACAAACATACAAAAGAGGAGGTAGAGAGAGAACAGAAAAATCTAGTCCTTCCTTTAAGACTTGATATGGGATTGGCCTGAAGTCAAAAACCTGTCTGAGCTGCAGCTACCCACACCAGGAAAGTATCAACCTCTTTTACTTTTAGCCATCATTTTCTAAATCCTGCTAATTCACAGTTAAATCAGAGCAAAGTTTACATTAAGTGCAAATAGCATTAGGTATCACCATATTTATCGTACCTGTCTAATTAAACCAATTGAAACATGAACTAAATTTATGTATTTTTAGTAAGGATTTTTCACTGAATCCATGTATTTGCTATAGACTGTTACCTGTTCACTTGAGGTTTTGATTCCTAACAAATATAAAGAAGAGTCCAATGCCACTCAGTTCAAATCTGGCATCAGCTGTCTCCAAGCCCAGGGTTCATAAACCAACACACGGTCCAGCCTGAAAGAGCTTCCTGTGACATTCAGACCCAGACCTGGGTCTTCAGCAGAATGCCCTTGCTGTCTAAAGGACATGAACTGGCCACAGATTTTACATAAAATAGATTCACAAGCACACTCTACTTCTCCTCAGAACTGAGAACAACATCTAAACTGCTATAGTGAAATGATCAAACCACTGTGGGGTGTTTGATATAAGGATCTTTGTAACTGTCATCTTGAGGGGAACTAGAACAAGGGATATAAAGTTCTGATCGCTTTGAGACATTTGAAATTTGAAGATAGTGACAGTGTGATAACTGTTTCACATGAGCATATCTCACCTTGTGACTACATATTTCAGAATTTCTTGTATTTTGAATCATCAGATACCAGATGGATGTGAGTCGTTCAAAATGGCAATTCCTGTGCAATCCTACCTGTGAAATGAATACAGTCATGTGGTCTTCCAGTGCTTTGATACCTACTGAAATTACAATACAAAATAGAACAAAAATACCTTTACCAATAAAGAAGATTTTGGAAGGGAAGATGAAGTGGTTTGATTTCTAGTTTTAGAGGTTCTGTAATCCTGTATATCAGTCAGATTAGTAGGCACACACTCGATAGAAGTATATTCTAAAAGTCTGAAAATACACTGTAATTCATTCACAGAAAAATCAAATGACTTCAATAATCTGATTCAGGGTACACAGTTCAATGTGCTTTTTTCTAAAAGCTGCTAGATCCTTACTTATCCCCAGCAATTTAAAAATACATCAGCAAGACAGGATATCTTCTCTTTTTCCTCTCACACCTTCACTTTTCCCATATGTAAAGTATATAAGCTTGTAAAATTTTAAAATATGCAAAATGATGATAGCAACCTAATCAAAGATGGAGTTTTTGTTCAGGGAATAAAGACACAGACTTTTTACTCAGGGAACGGTATCCCATCAAAAGGAGAAACAAGATCTGCCTCTGAAGAAGAGACTTTGTTACTGAACACATTTGAACTTAATTTCCAATGTTAACATCCTTTTTTCTCCATAAACAGAATCAGGACTTAATCAAAGAACTTCCAAGTTAAATTCTCAGTTTTCCATATCAATAAGAGAAATTCTTCCAAACCCACAAACTCCATTTTTTCACTTTGTGTTGAAAGAGTGAAACTGGTAGCCAAACCTCAGGATGCTACACATTCAGCAGCGTAGCATCCGTTACATGGGTAATAAATTGCCTCCGGAGGAAGAATTTTCCAGCTCATATGAGCTTCCAACAGCAAAGTGCAGGTGTTCCAAAGAAGCCCTTGGTTTAGATGTGGTGAAAGGATTTTGCAGATGATAAATCAGAACTATTACTTTAGAACAACTACCTAGTTTTTATTTCTAAATTGCCCATTTGCATCACACCTCCTCATCTCTGTATACCCAATTTGAAATGTTCCTTTCATTTACCAATGTCACGGCCACCCAGCGATTTCAGAAAGTGTGTTCTGAGAGAGAGACAGGGAAAGAGCATAAGTGTTCACAGCTGCCCACTGCCAGAATGAACACCCATAAGTAATTTTCCAGCGTATGGAAGTGATTTTGGATAACCATCAAAATGAAATGCAAATCCACTTCCCTTTTTTAGATGTCTACATTTACGTACCTAAACATTCTCCCTGCAATACTAGCATCACAGCAAAATGAGGGAGCGCAGTTGCAGGCTGCACTGGCATCAGCAAGCAAGGACAGAAGATAGCCAAGACAAATTGATGGGTTGGCCTTTTAGGATGTGCTAGAAAACAAAATACATGGCCAGGATTCTTGGGAGAGCTCTTCGTGTGGTCGCTGACTATGCTTACATATTGGACTTTTGGGTCCAAATTGTTTTTGTCATTCATGCTACTGGATTTTGCTATTAAGGTAGGCCTACCCATATAACAGTAATACTTTTCTTTTCCTGTGTAGACATACCAGAAAATGCCACCACCAGAGCTTGAAGTGGAATTCAGGATTTTACTTTGAACATCTCAATCACATTCTTTAACTTCTGTGAGGTTTCCTGGCGTTAACAGATGCCACAATGTTTGGAAATAAATTTTTGTGGCACCTTGTTGCTGAGTTGGCATTTCAAGGAGGGTTGTACTCAGAATCTTTTTTTTTTTTTTTCTTTTTCTGCAAGAAAATGAAGCTCTATCTCTATTTTTGCCACCTTAGATTCCACATGTCTTGTCAAATTACCTTCAAATTCACACACTGGAACTGTTCAGGTCTCTAAGGTGTAATAATAGCTCAGTAAGAACAAAAATTTGTTCAGATGACTGCCCTTTGAGTTCCCAGATCAGAAACAAAAACAGTTAAAATCAGCACTTTTAAAAATATACACAAATATATGATTAGTGTAAAGAGAAAATAAGTTAACACTGCATGAAGTTTTTCAACATGCATGTCTGAAATGAACTTTTCCTCCTCTCCACTACATCTGCAGTTCACCACATGCAGACAGGCAACGTACATTTTTGTTGAAACAGAAAAACACAGTAAAATCAGAGAAATCATAGCCACTAATGGCTTCTGTGGAGTCACTGAGATGTTTGAAAATAGCACTTCATCATATTTTCTTCTAGGCAATTTTTGTTGTCTCCCACAAAGAAGACTGCCAAAGACCCTACACTCAACAAGCAGTGCTCCTCACAAAGCCAAACTGCTGTTTGAGTCCCGGTCCTTCAACGTGTTTCTTGATGAGTATTTCACAGATATATTTTGGTTCTGTTATTCCCTGGTTTACACCTCTTCCAAGACCATGTGTGACACCAAGTCACTGTCTGCTCAACCTCCCCCAGATGCTCGTGCATCAGCCCAGGGTCCACCATGCACATCGCTTATCCCCAGACTGCAAAGCAAGTGAGAGGAGAAGAGCACAGAATTTGTTAAGCCAACTGGAGACCTGCTCAGTAGGAGGAGCTGCGTTCATTTTAAAGCAGATGATATTACACCTAAATCTTCTATCTTACTTGCATACTTGAAACCATGAGTCGCTACATTCTACCAGATAACCTTTACTTCTAAGCTGCCCATATATTTCCTTTCACACTACTTCTGTACTGCCTATTCAATGAAATAAACATTCCCAGCCTCAGAATAGGGGAAATATCTTACCATAAACACTAATCCCCTATTGCATCTCATTCTCCCAGTTTACCACCAGCACTGGTGTGAACTTTGGTATTAACTAAGGTTCCAGAGGTGGGAGATTTTGACCCTTCCATCATTATGAGGTCTCCTCTCTGTGAAGAACAACATTATTTTTGTCATTAACACATGTCCCACATTTTCCTTCTCTTTGGTAGAAATCCATTTCTCCTAGTTACTGTTGCATGCAGCACCACATAATCCCTGCCCTTACCAAGTTGTGCCATGCCCTTCTTCCCATCTGCCTTCAGCCTGTCCCTGCTCCCCCCAGCTACTCCACAGGATGCTGACTGCACTGCACAGCTCAGGAAGCAACAGAAACCAGCTGTTCGGAAGAGCCATCGTGATGGTGCCTCTAAGCACCTTCATCCAAAAGCACCTTTCAAAAGCAAAAATTTTGGAAGTAATCAGAAAGTCAGAGCACCTGTTAAAATGTCACTGTGGATGTCTGCTCTAGCTAGGAGAGTGTCTGAAGGTAAAATAGAGAGAGGACACTTCGACTTTACCAGCAGACTAGTGTCTTTCCTTCCCCTCGTTACTAGGCACAACTGTCACAGCTGGAAAACCTGCCTGTATTCTTCTGGTTTGCAGTCTAGGTCCAGCCCTCCCAGTCTCTATCAGAGTACCTCACTAGTTACGCTCCTAGTAAAACTACAATTGCTCAAATTTATTTCTGTTTCCTGTCTCAGTAAAGGCAGCCTTCTAACTGGCTTTCATCTCTCCAGTCTGTATTTGAGATATGTTGACCCTATCAGAAGTTATTTTATAAAACTATGATATGCACAGAAGAAGTAGCCAGGGGTTGACTGATGATCCTCTCCCTTTACCAATGAAAAGTATGACTGACTTTTCAACCATTAGCATTTTTGTTACCTGTTTGTTTCAAGAACACTCTTCTCATTGTTTTACAGACTGTAAATCTACATGTTCCCTTTGCTAATAACCAGTCAGGAACATATCCTTGCTTTGTGTTCTCTTAAGTTTTTAATTAAATGACCTCAGTATGCCCACTCTTTGAAGTCAAATCCATACAACATTATTAAAAATTACTCATATGCTCTTACTTTGGTATTAAATTCTACTGAATACCTGTGAAAGTCTTTCATTCTTCACACTTAGCAAGAATTGTAATTACCTTACTATAGTAATAAGAAGAATAAACAACTTAGTCTGCCAAAAATTGTTTACTTACCTATCCTAGCAGGGTAGGTCCCATTATTATGCACATTTTTCCAGTTCTCTAGAAATACAACAAAATGAAAAAAGCATACTCTTGAAAATGTTCAGTAGAATGATGTAATTAACAAGAAAGGTTTTTGCTACTGATAACTTAATACTTTTTTAAGTAAGTGCCTTTGGATTTTTCAGTAATATTGTCAGATGTTATAAAGCTATTTTTTTTCCATTTTGTTTTGTTTTGTTCTGTTTTTCTAGGATACTATTTCAATTTTATTCTACTGCTTAGTAAATGCTGGGTTGTCATCCCTTTGAGACTTAAAGCTCCGATTCATAGTTAATGAAGCATAGGCAATAAAGCTCCAATTCATAGCTAGTGAAGCACAGGTAGCTAGGAGATAAAAGCAAAACATATCATTTGTCTAAATTCAGAATTCTTAAAACTTACCCTGTCTAGCTGCTATGATATACTAAAGCATTATTATGCCCTAGCTGTACATTGGATGGAGTGCTCAAATGGGTTAGCAAAAGTTTCAACTGAGATGGTGGATTTTGAATACAGGCTTAAATGTTTCAGCTAGGGTTACAGGCTCATTTTATATCTCCTATAGCTCTCAGGCATCATCAGCCTGTAACAGGTTCAAATACCTGTTCAAGGAGTTAGCAGTATTGTACTGAGCACTGGTATCCTGTACCTTGTTGAAGTTACTGCAGGTAATTTTTATGTAAATATAGTTATCTGTACTCTTTGTTTCCACCAGTGGATTATTCTTTTTGAATGGTTTCTCCTCTGTTCCCTCAAATATTGTCTTAAATAGATTAAGCAATTGCAGGTGAGACAATAAATAAATAAATAATTTATAGTTCTATATTCCATATGCAAGAGAAATCAAGACAGTTGCCATCATTTTATAGTGTGACTAAATTATGTATTATGGCATAGCTGCAAGAATTGTAAGAAATTCCATTCTCTTTGTGCTGTGTGAAAATTCCTCTGGGGTAAAATGTTCTGTTCATTAAAACATAAACAGGCAATGTCATTGAATATTCTTCAGCTTCATAAAATCACACATGGTAGCGCTGCTGACTGAAGTGGGCATTACAAACACATTTTACTCACTCCCTTCTCCTTTGCAGAGCCCTAGATGGCACTCCTGTGGGCTCCCTTGCCTTGAGGCGGGGAAGCATGAGGGGCTGTTGAAAACTGAGGGGCAGATCTGAAGACTAAGGTGCATATATCACTGTGTTGAACAACTAAATTGCTGGTTAAAACTCAGTGAATACTAGTTTATTGAATGCCAGATAGTAGAAATTGTAAAAACAGACTACAAGTATTACAAACTTACCTGTCACTTAAAATACAAATTTACAACTTCACTTTCTTCCCAAAGGCCGTGTTTTTTTTTTTTTTTTTTTACAGTCACTCAAGAGGATCTCCTCAACCACTCTCTTATTTTTTTACTAAAAAACTGTTCTAGTTTCTCCTTTATCATGTCTATCTACAGCTAAATGCTCCTGTCACAGGGACACGGCTCTAATTACCCTGCATCATTAAGCAGTGTTCAGGCAGCTGGCAGGAAGACAGCTTAGTTGAATTACCTATGATTTTGGACTTTGCTGGGCCTCTGCAAGCATGCAATTGGATGTTTGGTTCTTTGTGTTTCCTCTGGAGATCAATCCACTTTTTCGCATATAAAACAGAGCTGAAATGATACAGGATATAGCTATTAGCACAGTTACCTCACTGCTATAATAATGCAATTTTCTTGCTGAACTGTAGGAGTCCACCAGACAGCAGCCTTCCTCCTCCCAGGTTGCTTTTCTGTCATTTCAGTGACCACTTCAGCTGTGGAAGTAGCTTTCACTACAGCTGGGGCACATCCACCACTAATGGTACCCAAGTTCCTCTGAAGTGGTGTGCAAAGAAGGCTCTAGATCAGGGTCTGAGCCAATAGACTTCGTAGCTGTGGGCTGTGGCTGATTGCTTACAGGCATGGGCTGGGCCAAGAGGACAACAACCTCCATGCAGGCCTTGATGCTGGCCAGGTGGGAGACCCTGGGCCAGCTGGGTCCCCAGCGTGGGGTGAGGACAGGCCAGGAGTCCTTTTCCTTTTGCATATAAACCCTCTTGGTATACAGATGTACCCACACAAACTGAAGGTAGGAGTCTCTGCACTGGATTATTTATAAAGCCTCCTTGTCAAGTTTATGGCCTTATTAACAGGAAGTTACATTCCTTTCATTGTAGTTCTTGGATGAACTTGTTGATACACATGGAAAAATCCTGTCCCTCACATGTGCATGTGGGAGGCACATTTTACTCTTCCTTAATTTTATTCTGGGCTTTGCTAATCTTCACTTGCATTACGTAACATATCACATTTGCACCAACAAAAGATACATACATATGCCATGTTTAATGTCCTGAATGCTCTGAGGGAATAAGAGCTAAAATCTCTTACTACCACAGGCCCTCTGCTCAGGTACTGACACTCAACATCCTCTGAAGCTATCTGCGATTACCCTCAGACCAAAGAATTACACCTTCCTTTAATGTCAGGTTTTGACTTAGCCCTGGAGGATAAAAGACATCATAGTTTTGAATCAGTTAACACATGGAATTACGTTTAAAGACCACACTGTAACAGTGACTGACACACTGAGCTGCAGCCCTTAGAAGGAGATCTTATTATCATTGCATTTTCAATTCTTGGCCAAGTTCCAACTCCAGCTGTGGGGTTTCATTGTTTTAAGTTTCTGTCCCTAAATTGTAAGACAATCTCTACCTCAGCTGTAGATGCTACTAGGAGATGCTTTGGTGCATTCTGCTCTCTGTCATCCATGACACGCACTTGTCTAGGCTTTCATTTCTTATAAATGGGAACAAGTAGTTTGTGTTTTGCCAGAAGTGTGATGCTATCAACATCTTGCAAATCTACAAGCAGCTCATTCACCCATATGTTCACCAAACGCCCTTCAGCTCTCTCTGGGCACCCCATATCTGTCTAAAAGCCATCTGGAATAATGTGTTGCCAACTTTTGATCTTAAGTACAGTAGCAACTTTCTCAGATCATACTTGCTAAAATGACTAAATTTGGAAAGATTATAAAATTACACTGCAACAGAGGAGCCTGTTGGATGCTTTGTATCCCCAAAAGCACACTCCACTGTTTTCTTTTTAGTCTTTTTAATGAAGTGTAAAAATGGTAAACAGCTTGATCTGCATCAATTCCAGAATAACTTTTGGGGGCAATTTATCATTTTGGCTTTCTCTTAATCTGCCTTTGTCCCTTCTTTATCAATTACATTTGCAAATAACATTAATGGCATTTGTCACTGCAAGCCTCTGTCTCCTTGACCTCACTTGACATCCAGTCTTTCGTTACCTTGGTGTGTTTATCCACTGACTTCTCCTACACCTAACTATTGCTTACACACTTTGCCATTTCTGTCTGAGCTGCAGTGACTTTGGAAGACACCTTATGCTTTTGTGAGGACAGAAATAACATCTTCCAAAAAGATGTACAAAACTTGTAAGCCTGTAGACATCATAGGGAATTACAGCTTGCTAGAATTCCTAGGTAGAGCTAGCTACTGAGTTATTTTGTCTTTGGCAATGAAGAGGGATGTTTGCAACAATAGCGTAGGCAAGCGTGAGATTTTGCCTCAATTGTGTTCTCATGAGTCCAAGCTGACAACTTTAAAACATCATTCAGCAGGTGCTTCTGTTAAATTATATATTGAAAATAATAAAATGTTCCTTTGTCAACATTTTGTTGATGTTGCAATTAAGTATAATGCTTATTAGAAACATTTTAAAAAGAGAAGGTTGTGAGGTATAGAAGCCTTTTGTCCATTGATTTTTATTGGACTAGATGACTTAGAGGTCAACAGCCATGCTGAGAAGAATATGCTTTTCTCTCTGTACTGTTTAAAAATGTGAAGAGAGAGCTCTAGATATACAAACAAACAAAAAATATTAGGCTGAATGAGTATTTATCCCAACATGTTATTAGCACATTCTCTTATACCATTTTTCTCTGTTTTTATTTGACATTCAGAAACAACAGGAATAGTTCGTTCATGCGTATCTGGAACACCATTGGCACACCATCTTTCATCAAAGAAATGAATGCTAAAATGAAAACTGAAAATTGGTGATGAGTGCTATTCAATTTACTGAATATATTTTAGGGTTAACTCAGTGGCTGTGCTTAATTTGGGGTTTACTGGCATCAAACAGAGGGAAAGGTTCATCCACTGTGGCATATCAGTAAGGGCATTTGATGTCAGTGAGTTGTGCTGACAGTGGCTGCAGATGTACTCCAAATTTTGTTTTCCTTTTTGCTTTAATGCCACTATTTCTGAAGACAGTAGAGACTATCAGTAAGCCCAGCACAAAATCTGTTCTACTGGATTATACAGAGCCGCTCCAGTCAGAGGAGTCAGAGTTCATTTACCTAAAGTCTTCTTGAAAACGGGAAAAAAACAAACAAACAAACAAAACACAGTCATTCATCCCTCTTAGTCAGTTTTATATTTAAACAGGAGTATTGCAAAATCTGATAATAACAGTCAAGAGTTCAAAAATGCCATTCTTAAGACATGGGTCTTGGAAAATAAATGCTAGTCCAGTTTCTACTTCTAAGGCTCTTTTCCAGGTTAATATCTTCTTACATCTCCTGTAAATTTTTCCCTTCCTGTACATGCTCTCATCACCTCATGAGTTCTGGTTTTCTCTGAGTTGCCTCGCCTCCATTATACTTTTGTGAATTCCCTTGTATTCCCATTAGCCCAATTGTATTTGCTTGTAAGTTGGCTGATTTGTACTATGCTTCACATGAGCACCGAAGTTTATTTAAGCACCAATTCATCCAAGCTAGTCTTTAGGTTTATTATGTATGGACAGTCTCTTGGAGGCTTTTACTCGGTTTCTTTGTTCTTGCAAGTGACTCAAGGGGCTGTAGGCGATGCAACGCCCAAGTGGTGACTAGGGAAAGTGCCAGTAGATGGTGCTGAAGAACATGCAGCAAGGAATATTCCTGTTCTGAATTCTGGCTCTTACAGCAAGTGGCTGCTGGTGTTCAAAACACACTTAGGCAATGCGAAAAAGCGATCTGGATTTTTATGTTGTTAGAGCAGATGTCATGTTATTTTCTTGCAATATTGAGCAAGGAACTCTCAGGTAAAGGGGAGAACAGCGTTGTCATCGAAGACATGCTATTCCCTCCACTGCAGACCTTATATCAGAACCTTCTCCAAGCTCTTCCTGCTTTAAAAAGCCCACATTTTCATATCCTTTCACGTTCTCTACTCAAATACTGCTACTTCCTTGTTTGTTTCTTTATGTCTCAGTCCAGGCTAACTGCTAAGCATGGGGTGGCCACTGTGCACAAAATAATCTTGAGACACTCACTTCTGCGTAGCAATCAGGAAATACAAGTCCATGTTGGTCACATCCTCTCCCCTCTGTAATATTACAAAGGAGCTACAGAAGGACATTTTCCTTAAAAACGAACAAACTAAATTAACTCATTAACTCCCATCTCCCCCCACCCCCCACCCCCCCCCCAAAAAAAAAAAAAAGAAAAAAGAAAATTCCAATGAAACTAGCACCTAGGATGTGGTCTCCCATTTTTGTATGATTTTCACTTTGTGACCTGGCTGAGGTGAGGAAAACTTTGTAAGTTTTTATCCTGTACTGAGTTGAAGGAAATCTTATTATTATTTTTTTTTATGAAGAACACCACTTTTCTTCATTCAAAACTTAGAAGCCTTGAGGTAGGAGGATAGATTTGGGATGACGGTGGGAAAGGAGCACACTTGAAACAACATAGATTGCAAGTGGCTACAAATATAAAGTTGGTGAATCTGTGGTCGAGGCAGTTTAAATTAGCAACTCCTTCTGTGTCTTTTATTGTGCTGAACTTCATAAGTAAGATTCAGGAGACCAATTTGTCTGCCTGTGTCTGCTTTTATCCTCATTTCTTGTAGCTTACAATCTTTCTGAAATGACGGAAGCTAGAAATGCTGCCAATAAAATGTTCAGTTCCATGAGACCTTCCTATTGTCATTTAAAGCATGGTCTCATTTGGCAAATTTAGATCAGTTAATTTCAGAAAATTCCTCTATGCCTGTTTGCCGGGGAGATGGCAAAGGGGAAAGAAGGCACATAATTACCTCAGTAACAACTCATGCTGGTTCAATAGCATGACTCCCTCCTCACCAGGGTAATATACATTACATTTGGTTTATGACATACTGCAGCTGACCAAGGCATGCGTGTGTTTCTGCTCCAGGGGTGACAATATCTGGCAGATTCCCTTAAAAACATCTTTGTAATACAAAGATTTCAAAAGGTTGTCAGTTCCTAAAGTTTCCTGTATTGCCTTCATTTCAGAGGACATGTTAAGCAGTATGAGTGAGGATTAAGACAACAGATGCATAACCGAGAAAACCGCTTGTTTAACTCCTCCATATGAGAAGACCCAGCTCCACCTGCATGCAGAACCATGCACAGCTGCTCGTCTGCTCCTCCACCTGCTCTGAGCATGCCATGAAATACAGAGAGGTCTTACTCAAGCCTCAGAGGCACATTTGCACCGCTCTGTTAGGGGACTGCTGGGTGCCAGGGCCATGAAGGTACCTCATGTTGAGACACCCAGCACTCAGCCTTCTGATCCTGGGGTAATTCTGGAGAGTTTTGGGGGGGGGTGTCAGCTTTGCACATGACTTCTAGTGCTGTTAGGAATGGCACTTTTCCTAGCCCAGAGCCTGTATCCCTCCTGGAAAAGCTCCTCTAATGCTTGACAATGGTTTGTCTGTACCACCCGCATCTTGTAGTCCTCCTGTGTAGTTCTTCATCTGCAGTATTCACACTGTTACCTGCCACCCTAGGGTCAAAAGGCTAACAGCCCCTCACAATCCTTTCAATTTTGTAACTGATAAAATGCCTAGGATTTTTTAAAGCTATTTAATTTATGCTTTAAATGGAGTAATCTCTATTTCAGCCTTTGTTTAATGAAAGCTACTTAACTTTGTCGAGAATTGTCCTCTGGATGTACAAAAGTTTTTATTTCTGTCCAATTTATAGTGCATAGTTTGTAAGAAAACTGCAGTGGCAAAAAGCATGGTCTTGTCCAGAAGCTCAGCCCGTTAATAAAGCACAAAGATGCACTGTATTCTGCCAGGCAAAAACACCAGACAAGCTGGAAGCCAATATGGAAATATTCAATGAATTTTTCAGTAGAAGTGCCAGCTACTGTATTACATTAAATGGGAGGAGGAGTAAAACTAAATAACACATAGGTTTTGTAAAATGTGCGTGTCATAATTTACAATGAGAATAATGGGGGGTTGGGTCACTGTAGCCATCAAAACTAGGCTATTATTAAAAAAAAAAAAAAAAAAAAAAAGGACTGATTTCACTTACAGTGGCTAGGAAAAGCATTTTTTTTGAGAAACTCAATGTATCATTTTTCTTAAATTTATATACATGTGCTCTGATCATCTTATTTTATAATTTATTTAAAAACAGTTAGAAACACGGGGAACGTGGTATTATTACAGAGGAACAGGTATATTTGTTCATTTTTTTTCCTTCCTTGAATAGATTTTGGAAGGTACTGTACCTTAGCTAGGAAGATCTACAGAGAGCTTTTCTAATCCTTGGCAGTAACCAGAGATAGATGGAAATTGAGCCAAGACTGTAACTGAGAGTTACAACAGTAATCTGAGTCAAGTTATAAACTGCACTAGGTTGCCTGTGTTGCCATCAAAGAGATACTGTTTAGAACAGCAGAGCTGAGAGATCTCTGGGAATTCCCCATGTTGATCAGATCCCTGGGTCTGATCAGTCAGAAAATGGTAAGAAAATACTACCAAACGAAGAGAGTCATGTTTCACATCTGCTTTCCACAGCTGGAAGTAACCAGATGATGCAGTGCAATGGTATTGGAGTTACAGTGCCAGATAGGTCTGGCTTTTAGAGCACTTAGGATGCATCTTTAGAACTTGATCTCCACATTCCACCTGCACTTATGTGTGTGCACCCACAAATACACCTTGAAAAATGCTTGTGCAAATGGTCATATGAAAGACTTCTTGATAATATGTGGACTGATGTTGGCTGCATGAGCTGGCTTGAGTCATATTGCTGAGTAGTCTAACATTACACTAAAAATAATCTATATACCTTTCTTACTGAAGGCAAGTATGAAAATGGAGGATAATTTCCTTTTTATGGGTTCACTGGTATCCTACCTGTTACAGTTCAAGCTGACTGAACTTTCTGGTTTTATTTTTCTTCTTCACTTATGTCTCTGGTGAAATTCTGGGCTCAAAATATGAGTGTGATCCTCTTGAAGATGGTTCTAGCCCCTCTTCATTCCTCTCAGCAAGTTAACAATACCTTTTACTCTTTGGGAAAAATCACTCCCGAAAACTCTCTGAAAGGTAAAAGTTATTGCTCCAGGTTAACATGTGTCAAACTGATTTGTCTACAAAAATGAAATAGGTATATGGAATAAAGCAAGAGGATTTCCAGGCAACAAACTGTCATGATAACTCAGTGACTTATAGTGTTAGGCAATCTTAGGGGCACTAATGCACTGCAAGATAAAATCCCACCCTTCACAAATCTCAGGAAATGCATATTTATGTGCTTCATGGTCTCTGTCTGATTTAGTGCTGATATTGTAAAGTGCTCTATAATCTACATCCAGGCTCCAACTGTACTTTAGGAGTACCATCACGGAAATTAACAGTAATTAAATAGAGGAAAGATGAAAGACTCTAGGAAGCATTTAGGACCCAGTAATCCTGTTTCCTAGAGAGGCAAACTGAGTGTGGTCAAATAAAGCTGCTGAGTGATTAGGTTGGAGGTTCCTGCCTTGCAATCTGGGGCCAAATTTGGTGAAAAATGCTGAGCAGCCAGAGCTGAGAGGGAAGGGCAGTTCCACACTGGTTATTTCCATCTGAACCTGTTCCCCTTCCTCCCCTGCTTGTCCTTACCATAGCCACTGCCACAGGCTGTGAATCGGAGGCACCCTCTCCATCTCAGCTTGGTGTTCCTAGGAGAAATGCTCCAGTCATGCTTAAGCTGTGGGGTGTCCAAAACCTGGAAAAAGGCTGAAGTAATTGTTCTTACTGGGGTTGTGTTCTGACGGTTTGAACTGCACTACCTCCCTGTACTCAGGGACAGAGATGTATTGTGTGCAGTAGGTATCTCCTGTTCAGTGACAGTGACCTGATCTAGAGGTTTGTCTTAACAAAGAGAAGGAAAAGGTAAGAGTGGCATTCAGGGCTGTGCCCTGCTGTTGGTTCCCAAAGTGCCCCACACCACCTGTGAAGCTATTGCATTCCTGGCAAGGGCTGTCATCATTTGAGGAAGGCAGAGGTAAGGTTGTGCTGTAGAAACAAGGTGTGCCTTTGTTTCATATTTGTTGTTTTCCAGGGTTCACATTTGGAACAACGCAACTTGCTCCAGCTGCCTTCCCATGCGTGACAGCACCATAGCCCATGATTAGAGTGTGAGACCTAAATCCCTGGAGGAACCATTTCCACTTGTCGGTATTTAGTGAAGTGAATGTAAAATGTGCTTCTGCACTTCTGATTTGGAAGAAATTTATCTTCATCTTCTCTTGGTAGAAACAGCCTTGTGAACTGTCTGTGAAAGTCCATACTGCAGACCTCAGGGTCAGATAGATCAAATTCAGTCTGTAATTGATTAAATAAAAATTCTCTTCTGTAGCACAGGTTGGCTATTGAAAAGCTTTGTTCTCATCTTCTCAGTTATATACATTTATCAAATTGCCAGTGGGAAGGCAAGGTGCTCAGGGATTTGAAGTCAGATCTTCACTTCATCACTGAATCACAATCTGATATCAGGTAAATCTCCTCCACCTAAATTTCTCCATCCATAACAAGGAAGTCACTGCAATGTCAGAAAGGTGTTATGAGGATAAATTAGTTGATAATTAATAATTAGAAGATAATTCCTTAATAATTAGTTGATAATAAAGTGTGCTTTGAATAAAAAAGTTAAGTATTGTCAGTGATTGCCTTTTCAGTAAGATTTGTATTTGCCTTCAATTTCTAAGAGTTTATTTAACTAAATAATTTAAAATCTATATTTTAATAATTTTTTCATTCTGTTTTTATGTTGCATTAGGACAAAATTAAAAGAGCCCTCTAGTGGGCTTAGTTTCACCTAACCACAAGAATGTAACAGACTTCACTTTTCAGAAATCAAAAATCCTGTTTCCATTACAACTTTAAGACCTGCTTCCTCCCCCAGTGCAAGTAAGTTAAATTAAAATGCTGAGGCTGAAGCAGGGTGCACATCTGGGGCAATGGCTCTTTGGGGGGGGCCGCGCCCCGGGGGATTCAGTGATTTTTTAGGGGTACTTCCACTATTTGTGGCGTTGCAGTTTAGATAATTATGAATGGTTGTGGCATGGTGGATGATGTGTGCGTGGCAGCCCCAGCTCCTCCCCAAATCAGTAGTACTCAGCTTCCATGGATCCTTGTGTGCCTAACCAACAGCAGATCTGAAGGAAGACTGTTTCATATTTTGATGTGTTATTGAGCCTATCTTGTGCAATGTATTGATGTGCAAGGCTGTGTGTAGTTTTACAAAGGCTTTCAGCCAGCAGAAATGGGAATCGGCTTTTGCTGGAGAATGCAATCTTGTCCTGGCCTGAGCTGTTCGTGCCCTTGCTGAGATTACCCCCTTCTTGGGCAACACCAGGGTGAGCTGGAGAACTGATCTGGTTGAAAAACAATTACACTAGCATAGGAGAAGGGCCCCCTTGAGGGGAGAGGACATGAATCTGGGGTGAGCAGAGGGGAGAATACAGCAGTGATGGCTTAAAACATCTGTCCAAGCAGAGCTGAAATGATCTGGTTCAAATATGGGAAGTAGCTGAGCTGCAGTTAACAGAGGGCTCTTTGAAAGCCAATTTATCCTGCTGAGAGACATCATTAGGCAGCTTCAGGTACAAGACATGTTTTACTTGTTATCAGAACCACCTTCACTTAACTGGCAAGTACAGAATAAACATATCTGCTGCCAGAGATACAAAGTTTGTTTGGGGAGTTTTGCAAGTATCAGGTGTTACTGAATCAGGAATTCTGATTTCGGTACATGCTGGGGGCAAACAGTACTCAGTATTGGACCATATGAGGACTAAACAAATAGTATGTTACTGCTGTTTAAAGATCCTTGAAATACATATATATACATGTCCAAACAAAGTATATGTTAAAACACTTTTAAAAATTTATGTACAGGTTCAAGATTAAGGAAAGAAGAAATCTATTGCAAGGAGAAGGAATTTCTCAATACGATTATAAAACTCATTTACAATAATTCCATAAATCTATATCCCCACAAGGTAACGAAGAGAGTGTAAAGAGGATTTTAATTATTTGCTAGAGTACAGCCAACCAAATGCAAGTCTTACATAAGTCTGGAAATCCTTGGGTTGGCTCCAGCCAGCCTGGAATCACGTCCTGATTTTTCAAGGGAGGAGTGTAGGACAGGGGACAAAACTCATTGCAACTGCTGCTATTGCTGAAACTCACTCTGATTCTGATCTGTCAGAAGAATGTAGCCATTTTTTCCCCATGAATTTGTTCATAATTCACATGAAATATTCCTGAAACATGGAGACTGTGATAATATACCACTTGTGCTCCCCATCAAATTGGTTTCAGGTATAGATTTTATTGGAAAGTCACAGACTGTATATGTAGTTTTCACATCTACAGTTGAGTTACTGCATTTTTCAAAACTGGTTAGCTTGCTGATGTTTTTACATAACATAAGACCACTACAAACACTTGTGTTTCTGGATTATACACAGTGTTAAAAATGTTAGCTTACCTCTCTGCCTATTTCCATGCTAAGCCCAGTATATACTTCAGTCTAGATGCAATGAACTGGAAACTTAAATAATGTTTTGGTTTTTAATCCTTTTTTTCACTCCATTATGCATTCCTCATTCAGATTTCCTCCCTATATTTTTAAGTACATGCAAAAAAAAAAAGTGGGATCTACACTTAAAATAACAGATTTCTTTCAGAAAAATAGATACGGATTTTGTGACAGTTTCTCAGCCCTGCATAGCCAGGCTGTTAGATTACACACACACACATACGCACACCCCATCACTTTCAACATCCTCATTTATTGCTGGCAGGGGAGGAAAGTGGGAAAATTGTAAATGATGTTACAACTGAAATAGAGCTGCCAACATACCGTTTCATTTCTAAGGCTTATGGTATTCACTGTGTTTCATAGAAAAACTAGTTCTTGTAATTCTGTTCTGCAAAATGCATGAAAACATGGTACTAATAAACATGCTGTAAAGACCCCCTACAGAAAAAAAGGGGGGGGGGGGGGGGGGGAGGAGACAAAAAAAATGAATACAGCATTTATTTACTTTTTAATACTGTGATTTCTAAGTTAACCTCAAGGCTTGACTCCTGTTTTGCAAAATGTTGGGACTGGCAAGGCTAAATGAAGAAACGCAGTACTTAACTTCTGTTTAAACAGCATGAAATCTCCATAGGAGCTATTGCTAATATACATATGTGTAAATGGACACCGGCATATTCATAAGAAAACCTGCACTGATCAATTTAATGTGCATATGGAGTGATTCTTACTTATAAATATTATTTATTTGAGTAAAACTGCATGGAAACTGATTATGTCAGAGAGATCTGCTGAGTTTCCTGGGATGTAGCAGGTTTTTCAGGAGAATGAAACTCAATATCGTAGGCTGTTTTTAGAGCAGGATATGACACAGACTATTTAGAAGGTCACACAAAGTGTATCTTACATCAAGGAATAAAAACAGCATCAACATTTTTATTACTTAAAATCTTATGATTTGGGGAAAACTGTCTTATTACTTTTGGATGCCTGAGTTTTGCAGTTGCATGAAATCAACTGCATGGTAAAACAGCCCCCGATAAAATTTAAATTGGTATGATCTATCTACTGTTCTGACTGCTTTTGCAGATCCCAAAGCAGCTTAGCTGGGGAGGGAACTAGAGGCTTTTAAAATCCAGTTATTATTATTATTTTTAAAAAACAAAACAAAACAAAGCTTCTAGTCAAACGAGATGAAATCCTTACAATTTATAATCTTGGCAAAAAAATGATTCTCCTCCTATAATGTTAATCATTCATATAATTTACCATTTCAGGAAAAAAATTGATAGGGAACCCCTTCTTGACTAAAAAAATCCAAATGAAAGAGTTAATGAAGCAAAACTATTCAAAGAGCCCCAACACAATCACCACTGAAAGGGAAGCATGCATTTGACAAGCTCACATATATGGAAATAAGACAAGAGCCCTATCACTGTACAAATCTGTCCCATACATCCATAAGCGAAGGACGTGGTGCTTTTTTTGTTACCTGTAGCTCGCTGAGTCCCAGACAAGCACATTTTCAGCCATGAGAAAGCCACGGGGCTGCATGTTCATTCGGCACAGAGGGCTGCATTCCATGCATGCATTGAAATTACAGCTAAATGGAAACTGGAGTTCCCCAGGGCAAGAACCATAACTTCTAATTACCAAAGGTAAAAGATAATCTGGAAAAAAATATATTCTTTCAGATATGGCTAAAATTATGATGTGAGTCTTAGAAATATTTATCTTTCCCTCCGTAAGTGAACATTCTTCTGGTAACATAGAGTTTTTCTTGGACTGTTATTACTGTTTCACAATGATCTAAGGCTTTATTTGTAGTCTTAGTGGTGCTTATATAATTACATAAATCTAAAAAAAAATATGGTGTCTGATTATGCTAAATTCCAGTTAAAATGAGTCAATTGAAAAGGAACTATACCTCGGCGTTTCAGCTACACTTCAGAGGAGCGTGTATTCATGTGCTAAGGGGGGTGCAGGATGAATGATCTTGTCGCAGGAGAGTGTCAGGATTTCTTTGAAGCCCCAAATATAATTAAAACGTCTAATGTGTATTCGCAAACATATTAAGCCACAAAAGGCAGCTGTGTTCAAAATCTCTGGTAGTCCCGCAAAAAAACTAGAGTTGGGCCAAGTGAGAAATGAGACCATCTATCTCCTCTGAGAGCTTGTCTTTGAGAAAGCACTCAAGAAAGCCAAGGCTAATTAACTGAAAATACAGAATTAGAGTTGATTAAATAGCTATTCTCATGCCATGAATACAGAATCAGCTGAACTCTGCCAATGATGCTTTATCTCTGCGTGGCACCACCAGACATACCTCCAGGATTTTCTAGACATACTGCCCATCCACAGAGTAATTGCTCCCAGTAGCCAGCCCACAGGTTAAACCTGACTCTTCCTATATATGTCAAGCTGATTTCAGAGGTCCGAGGTGGATGCCTAGTACATGTGGGGCATATCCTATGCTTTCTGTAGCACCAGGCGTCATATGAGTGAGGTACACGTCCACATTGTGTACCCACTCTCCAGTTGTCTAGAATATTTCTGTATGCAACAGGTCCAAAACTGCCAGTGCCCATGTAGGTACGCAGCACATGCAAAACAGCGCCTGACCTTTTGCCAAGAACTAGTCTGTAAGAAGGCTGAAAATCCCAGACAAATATAGAAAGTGATCAAAATTTGCCCAGGCAAGATTTCCAGGCAAGAAAAGGGCACATGCTGGGAAACAGCAAGCAAGAAGCCAGAGGATGTGCCAGGAATGGCAGTTCTGCTGTATCATCCACAGCTGCTAATGCATGCTATTGCTGTTGGAAAGTATGTCAATATAAATATTAAAAGTTCTTCTGCAGAAGCATGTCTTCCTACCAGCTAGTTAAATCATGAAATCAGAAGTCTGTATTATATCATATATTAATGACTAGAACTGGATCAAACACAATTCAGGTTCATTGCATAATTTTCCATGATTACAGTTCACCTTTTTCTCTTGCCTGGACCAGAAAAATCTTACTAACGACATACAGCAATAATTTCTCTCAGTATTACAGAAAACCCTAGGAGCAACAGGATAAGACATGCTGTGAAATTCTCTTAGTAATTGCTTAGAATGGAAAAGAAACACCTTACAAAACACTTGATAAAAATATGAAACATTTAAGAAATGCACAGCATTTAAAAGGAAATATATTTTTTCAACAATTTTGACCAGAAGTGTAATGTGTTCCCAATAGAGTAATGTGTTTCTGGGGTCTGTAGTCCGAGACCTTTGCAGAGCACAGCAGATCTGATCCTAAGCTTTTCCAGATCAAAAAGCTAGTCATGATAGCTGGTATCTCTTGCACAGTGCCCCAAAAACCTCTGTAAGTGAGAAGTGTCTAAGCTTTGGCTAGCTGCCAGTCCTGAGATGTTAACTTTCTCTTTCAGTGTAGGATAGAAGCAAAAATGGCACAAAACATAGGAAAATACTCATGACTGGGTCCTACTCTTTATGACAGGGTCCTACTCACTACTGCATTATTGCCTCTGGACTGCCAAAAAAAAAAAAAAAAAGGAACCAAGACAGAAGGTTGAAGCAGACCAGAAATCACTCAGTTTTCACCAATAGTATGTACTGTATGCTGCCATGGGAAGTTTGGCTACCATGCGCTTCTTCTTAGGAGAAAACATTCTCCATCTAGTGAGAATTTGCTGAATGTGTAATGCCTCCCTATTAATTCTGAGAGAGAAATGTGCACCTGAGAATCCTGATACGCAGCTGGATCAACATTCCCGCGCGCTCATGCGATGACTCATTGGGTCTGATCCAGTTCATCTCGCCAATTAATGAAAACAACAGCACCTTCAAAGTCCAGCCTTCAGCCTTTTATCTCAAACCACTTGACCATTGCTAAAAATAATGAATTACTTCCTATGATATACATGGAGATCCAGGACATTTTACAAAGAATACAATAAAAATACATTTGTCTTCACTTAAAAGTTGATTTTCATATCAGTACGTTAACTTTGTTATATTAAAGCATTGCTTTTAAATAAAAAGTACAATATTTTCAACTTAGAGCAGATTCTTTCATTTTCTCTTTATCCATGAATTAATGAAATTATTCAAATAAGACTTAAAACAAAATCTAGGTATATATGCTTTGGACAAGAAAATGGGAAATAAGTAATCACTGTCAGGCTAAGATTTGGTTTGCACCTCCTTCAAACTGGACTATCAGCAAACATAGGGCAGACATTAACACTACATTTTATAAATATATAAGACCCTGTTTCACTGACATTTTAGCATTACAGCTCCCTTGATATCTGTGGAGTTTTCTTCTGATCTGCGCTGTTCTTAATGACAGCAGAATCAGCCCATTAAAAGATCGGTGTTTAATCAGAATTTGGCCTGGCAGTGTACCACCCTAATAGTAACAAATGGGACTTCTGGGTAGAGGCCTCAAGCATCAGGCTTTTAATTTGGAGGATGATGAAGTGGTAAATTATCTCAGCCCTTCTCTTCCATCAATTAAGCAATACAAAATGCGCTATTATTTGATTATGCTATTTTCGTTATGAGATCTATGTTATGGAAATGAACACTGATAGTCACCGTTCGGTTACTGGCAAAAAATGCATTAGCAAAAGACGCAGTTCCTGCTAGAGTCTCCTGTCCCAGGAAATCATGTGAAATCCTCTTTTCACTTGTGGAAACTTGGAAAAACAAACACAGTGAAAACATAAGATATGGATGAACTATAAGGAGAAACAAACAGCCCCGATAAGAGTTACACAATTATTGTGCGACGGTACAGACAGTTAAGAGAAGGGACATAAATCTGTGCAATTAGCCACAGATTTAATCTGGCCCCTGCCTTCCCCTTGGGGTACCTGCAGGGAGCCTCACGGCAGCCGAGAGCATTGTGCTCTCCACCCTCTCTATTCAGCACATCCCTGGTGGGGCTTTCCCCGGGGCCAGAAGGATGCTGGCACCTGAAAGGGGCCCTGTCCTGCTTGAAACCACCCCCAGAAGTGCGAGGAGCCTCCAAGGTCATCAGGCAGTGCCCCATTCCTGACTCCCAGCTGTCCCTCCTCGCTGACCTGCCCCTAATGATGGGTAATGCTGCGGGAGGGAGAGATGGGAAGAGTCCTGGGGTCAGTCCTAATGGAAGGTCAAGAAGCACCAGATGGATGCTATGTAAGGAGCTCTGAGGTGTGATGCAAAGAAGGCTGAGGTGTGGCTCCCACAGTTTGAAGCTGAAGAGGGGTGACTGTCATGGTCAGATCAAAATGTGGCTGTAGAACAAGCCTAATTAGGCCTGTCTAAGCTGATGGATCCAGAAACACTTAGGATCTCCTGCGTGAGGGCAGCCCATCTACTTCCCAGCTTTGGACTGTGTGGAAAGTCAGATACACACTGCCTGCTCCCTGCCTGGGCTTCTGCAGGAGGCCAATGGGGAATCCAGCAGAGAGCTGCCCCGTGGTAAGGGCAAGGTCCTGGTGGAGCCAGGAGGAGGCCAAGCTGCTTGTGGCACACATACCTGCCCTCAGCTTCAGCACAGCTGAAGCCTACCCACTGCACCAGGAAATCTGTCAAATCCTTGAAAAACAATAGGGCAAGGTTGGTTTGTAGCAGCCATCGGCCCACGGTGATCTAATTGTGCTGCAATTTCACGTACTCGCATTCCTTGATTCAAACCTACCGTGAGCTAATCGATGACCCATTTGTCTCCCATTGGACAGCAAATAATAGGGGTTTAGATGCCAAAGAGGAATGTGGCACAAGTGGGGAAGCTGAAAGCTCCTATTTATTTGGGACTTCCCCATACTGAGATTAGCAGTGATAGAGGGCCAGCTGAGTAGGAAGGATATTATGGGCTATTGCCTGCTCTGTGCAATCAATTCCTTTCAAATCCTTGCAGGATGTAGCCTTGTCATCCTGTTTGAAAACACTCCTTGCATGTCAGAGTTCTCAATGATAAGAGAAAAGGTGCCTAAAAAGGTTTCTTGCAGCCACGGGGATCAAGAGGCACATATATTTATGAGGATGAGCGTCACCGAGTAACTCTTTATATCATCCTGCTAGCTCACTGCACCTGTGCGGACATTGTGTTTTTTAGGAAGTGTTTCAGTTTACAATATCCTGTGCTGCTCAGCTGAAGCCACAGCTATTTACAGAAAATGCCAATATTACTCCAAAAGGACAAACACTGGAATGTGGAAGTTCAGCGTTTCTTGATCCTGCACTAGTCATAACTGTTGCATCCCCACCCCCGGAAACAATTATTCAGCCATGAGGTAATTCAGCTCAGATTGCTATTTATCTCTCAGGTCAATATTTGCCTTTCAGGTAATTCCTGCTGAGGGCAATAACATGGCAACTTTCTTACCTTGTAGTACAGAAATCCCCCAAACTGTAAGGCAAGCATAATGGCATTTTCTCGGCAAGCATAATGGCATTTTCTCTATGTTCTTGTAAGTCAGTCTGAAGTTCAGGCAGGATTTTCTTTGCCATATCTCAGTTCTTTGGGAACTAAAAATGATCCGTAAAGCCTACCTGTCTGTGTGCCACAGTATTAGTGTAGCCTGCTTTCGATGGCACTTTCCTTCCCACATTTTTGTTTGCATTTCACTTTGAGACTGCTTATTTCAATATGAATTTCCCTGGGTGTTAATAACATTAATTTCTTAGTATTGTTAATAAAATAAATATTTGCATTTATTCTAAATATCAGTGTAATTTAAAATTAGATATAAATAATGTGCTAGTCAAAGTTCTCAGCTTGTAAATCTCATTAGGCCTGCTGCCAGGCAGCATGGCCTGAGGCCTACCAACCTCCCTTTGGCTCAGGTGGGCCACAAGATAACCAGTCCCTGGCCAAGCCCCTGGGGCTGCTCTACAGCAAGGACCGCTGGCTGTGGTGACTGGGTTTGAAGGGTAAACCTGTAATTTGGAAGCCTGCATTTTAAAAAATCCAACATCTTTTTTAGCTAATGTAGCATCTGTGTGTGCAATCTCTTCAGTATCACCATCTTATTTCTTGTGGAGGCTGGTGTGTGTGCAGCGATGGGCTCTGTGGGGCCTGCCCGCTGCCACCAAACGCTCTGCAAGCTTTTGTGGGGTTGGCCTGTACTCCAAACGGTTGTACATCACAAAATAGGTTTTCAACAGAATTAAGTTAGAATGATTTGTCAGCACTTGCGATGTTTCACAGCTCAGAAATGCAGTTTCAAACAGAGAGGGTATTATTAACCAGTGTGCAATTTCTGCAGGATGTCATGAATCACAGGTTACTGGACATCCTCCTGAAAGACTCCATAAATTCTGAGTCACTTTTTAAACAAACACTACACAATGGCAAGCAAGGCCAAACTGATGTAAATATGAAAACACTGACATGCAGAAATCAGATTCCTTCCGCTGTCTCCTCCCAGCCGATACCTTCCTCCCTTATGTAAACCACTGGACACTTTCCAAATGACGGAGTCCCTTCAGGAAGGATTGCTTCTGCATCTCTCCCCATGCATCCTACTTAGCCAAAGCCTGAGCAAGTCTTTGTTCATGACTTCAGGAGTTGGTCAAATGTGAGCAAACTTTGAGTAAAGCTCTTTCCTTTTTTTGATGGAATCCACCGGATTTAAAGTAATCTCCTCTGGCATATATATTTTTTTTTGACAACACATTTTTTAATTCACTTTTGATAGTTGGACACATCATGAGAGAATGATCATGATATCATTCCATGACACCAAGAGTGTGTTGTTATTTTTTTTTTTGGTTGGTTGGTTGTTTTCAAAAGATGTGCCTATATTGTTTGAAATATGCACACCAATTAGGAGTCCAGTTAAAAATGGAATAAACCAAGTAGAAAAGTCACCTCTTCAAGTACAAAAAGGCAAAATAGCCCACAGGGCTGGGCATCTAAAGCTGAGCACTAATATTCTAGCTTTAAGCTGTTTTGGTTCCTACGGTGCCATTAGCTTCACAATATCAAATTGATGAATTTACCTGAAATATTCATAAAAGCAACTCAAAGCTGATGGAAAGAAAGACACTCCTACTTCCTCCAAATCAGGTCAAATTGGAGGAAAAGTAGATATATGCAAACAATTTCACATTCTTCTATTTCTTTCAGGTTTACTTTTAACAACCAGAAGTCAAGTGCCAACCATATCCTGGGCTGCATCAAAAGGAGCATGGCCAGCAGGCAGAGGGGAGTGATTCTCCCCTTCTGCTCTGCTCTCCTGAGTACTCACCAGTGCTCACCTGGAGCACTGCATTCAGCCGTGTGGTCCCAGCACATGAAGCACACAGAACTATCAGAGCAAGTCCAGAAGAAGGCCATGAGGATGATCAGAGGGCTGGAGCACCTCTCCTGTGAGGGCAGGCTGAGGGAGTTGGGGTTGTTCAGCTTGGAGAAGAGAAGGCTCCCAGGGAGAACTTGCAGAGGCCTTCCAGTACTTCAAGAGGCCTTCAGGAAAGCTGGGGAGGGACTCTTTTGTCAGGGGGTGCAGTGACAGGACAAGGGGGAATGGCTTTAAACTAAACAAGGGGAGATTTAGATTGGATATAAGGAAGAAATTCTTTACTCTGGAGGTACTCAAGGCCAGGCTGGATGGGGTTTGGGCAACCTGGTCTGGTGGGAGTTGTGGGAGGGTTGGCAGGGGGTTGAAACTCCCACTCCAACTCCCATGGCAGGGGGTTGGAGCCAGGCGATCTTTAAGGTCCCTTCCAACCCATTCCGTGATTCTGGGATTCTAAGCCAAACATCAAGTCACATGCAATGGATTTTCCAAGTATTCAGACAGGGTGAAAATAAGCAAATGATTGGAAAGTGATATATTTTTCTGCTTCTTGTAAGGCAAGCTCAGACCCAACAAGTTTTATTAGATTCCGTATTATCTGCCTTTACAGCAGGGCTTGGGACAAACATTTGGATGTTGTTTTTTGTTTATTTGTTTGTTGGTTGGTTGGTTTTTGTTTTCAATTTCATCATCCAATGATAGTAACTCAAATGTATAACTTGGTTTGGGTTAACACATACTTCTGCATAGGAGAAGTGGCCTGAAAGCTTAGGCCAAACAGAAGGAGCTGTTCTTGGAGGTTCCTGAGCACTGGCCACTGAAAGTAGTGGAAATCTTTTAACAAAAGCACTTTGTGAGTTTCTAGTAAACTGGCAGATGTTACTAACTGACTGTATTTGTTCCACTCCAGCAGCCTTTGCAGACATCAGCATTACTGTAATACACCTACAGTAAGCTACATTAAAAATAAATAAAAAAGAGCCAACTTCAAACCCAACATACTCAAAAAAAATATTGTGGTTACTTAAGAAATACAGATTATGTCATTTAGCACAAAGGCTGATGACTGATGACAAATGTTTGGTACACATCTTTCTTCTCTAAAATATATATTCCAGTCATACCAGTTTGCTTCAAGTTTACTCAAAAACATAATATAGCTAAAACAGGTCAGGACTTAAAATAATCATTTAGCGTCAAAAAACACATAAATAGTGAGGACTTGATTCTGGACTAACCTACTGCAGGAAAAATTTCTACGGACTTCAGTAGGAGTTTTCTTATTCTAGGATTTATTTACTTTAGTAGGGCTCTTCTTGCCTGTAATTAATTGTCCGTTCGTAGGCTGTTGATCAGTCCAGTTGTTTCCCTAATTATCTTCTCGGATGACAACATATTTATATATGCGTGGGAAGGGGAGGAGGGAAGGGGAGGAGTTGATGAGGCTTATATTTTTCAGATGAAAGTATTTTTGTCTGGGGAAAAATAAAACTATTTATCACAAGCAAATGAATTTTTCCACCACTGTCAAGTTATGATCCTATGCAATTTGATCAGTGTTTTAATCACATACAGCATGTTGGCTGTTCAGCCAGATGTCAGGTCATCTAATTATGCCACAGGAGTACTGGTAAAAACATTACCATAATTGATATGAGCATTAGGAAAATTAAAACATATATAGCAGTAATGTTTGTTATTAGGTGTTCAGATATTTTTCTGCAAATGCACTAGGTATCTTACAGAATGGAGGTATCTTAAAAAAAAAAAAAAAAAACAAAAAAAAACAGATCTTATCAGTCTAACCATTTTTAAGCTCTCCCTAGATATTGTTCCCACTAATACTTTCCAATCTAAAATAAATAGCTAAATCTTTTCCATGTGTAGCAAAAAAAGGTGTAAACTTGCCTTCCCTGGATTAGTTGTTTCAGTATTTCTCATTTTGCTTGCTCTTAAAAATTTTCCTGTGCAACTGAAAACCTCCTAACAAGAGGCATGTTTTACTTACTTATCTTTCATAAACTCCTTAAATGTGGGCATCTGGGGTCCCACAGACCACAGGTTCGAAATCATGGCTTAAAAATAGGGCAGCAACTAGCTTCTATTAACTGATCTGGGGAAAGTTTCCAACAAGAAATAACAGACCTTTGAAGTTTTTTGGGGGTTGGTGGTTTCAAATTTGGTTGGTGAAGTATAAGCTGTGAACTAGAGAATATTTGTGGCATAGGTAATTTTATAAATTCTGTGCTTTAAATGCAGCTTTTGTTGACATTGATGAAGAGGACATAGCTAATTTCATCTGTAAGAAGAGGCAACTCCAGTGTTTGGGGAATCCATGGCAGAAGCAGATGTGATCCTGATCTACATGGCACAAGATGGGAGCTGCACCAGTGTGATAACATCAGGAGATACAGAAGTACACAAGGTAAACACATAGTGAACGTACACCACCATGAAGTGTCGTCTTTAAGTGACACCTGATGCTGATTTCACACCAGCATCAATATTCATAGCTATTCCTGACCTACAGTAAAATCAGCGGAGAATTGGTTCCACAGTGCTTAAACAATGTGTGAAGGCCCATACAGGATGAGATGAATCAGCCCTTTGTTTCCAGTAACTTGCCTCATGGCAAAGAAAGCAGGTAATTGTAAATTTTTAGGTCAGGTCTATGCACGTGCGTGGCAGAGCTATTCTCAAGTGGTAGTATCCTGGTACTGTGTTCAGTTACATGGCAAACCGTGATGTCTGAGGTTATATTTACTGGTTTTGACTGCAAACTGAATTGCACCATTCTGTGGTATGCTGTGGGAAGACTGGTCTGTCCTTTGTGAGTACCTGTACAGATATGACTTTGTCCCACAGACATAGTAAACTGCTTTCAGTTGGCATGCTGAAGTTTTCTCTCTGCAATCCCAGTTCCATTCAGTGGTAAGGCATGAATCCAGCTCGGAGTACTGATCTGTTCCAGCTGTTGGCATTAATGCAACTTTCAGTTTGGAACCATGAGGTAAATGCAAGACATGAGACATATTTGAAGGCATTTTGTCAGTGACTTCTTGTTAGCCAGCAGCATGCCAGACTAACAACAACGTGCAGATGCAGTGGCAGCTGATAGAGATTTGAATAGCTGTGAAATCCCAAGATGCTGATGAGTGATGCTGTGGTAAGCCTACAAGCAGAGAGCAATGAGGCAGCCCTGTGCTGCAGACCAGAAGGGATGTCAGAAGGGCCGGACCTACAGGAAGAGGCAGGCCTGTGAAGCTGTTGGAAGAGCTTGGCCCTTCACTTGTCCAGTGAAGACGAGCCCTTAAGGAAATTGTAAGGCAAGAAGATCTTCCAGTCCTCTAAGTACATCCCATCCAAACCCCAAAATGAAGACAAACTGAAGCTACATTACAGCTGGGATTGTCCTGTCATCCAGGTAGGGCACTGTGGTCTGCAGGTACCTGCAATCTTTTGCTGCTGTAGCAACACCTGGGAGAGTGTGCAAGGACACAAAAGAAAAAGCTGGGCTGCCAAGCTCACTTTCTGGTGTGAGCCAGCAGGGTTTGTGTGGTGGGGCCAGGGGCTCATCCACAGGCAGTGCTGGGGAAGCACTGCTTTCTGCCAGGGCACGCAGAGCAGCCGCTTCCTTGGAAAGACTCTAGCTGCCTCCCTCTGCAACCTCTTCCTTCCAGCACAAAAAGCTGGGAGATAGCTCTAATTCTCATCTGGATTAAAAATAAGACTGTGACCAAATTTGGCTTGTCCTGCTGGATTCACAAAGTGTTTACGAAAGAGCTGCATGGAAATGAAACTTGGGGAGCAATTGTTTAGCTTAGTGGCAACGGTAATGAGGAATGTGAGATGCATATGTGATATCTGGGCTCAGGGGCTGAAATCTGCATTGTTACCTTTGTTTTATCCTCTGTGAACTCTCATTTTCAGTAAGTGAAGGTCAGGTTAAATGGCTTTTTACCAGCCCACATCCACACCCAGCAGACCAGCATTTCCTAATTAGGTTATATTCAATCTTTATAATGTGCTTGTAATAGATGCGGCATAATCTCAACTGATATTATTCACTTCCCAGGAATGTACAGCTGAAGCTGCTCTGCAGGCTCTGACTGCAAACAATGGGTGTGCAGCTGACAAATAAAAGTAGCTATTTTACATGCCCTGGTCTATTTGGATTCCATTATTCAAGTGATGTCTGCTGAACAGGTATTCACATTGAAAAACAAGCACAATTACAATTTTCTGATGTGGCAGCTATTTTTGAAACTCATTAAAGCTTGCTAGTGCTTTTCCCATGCAATGAAAAACTGGAATTGCCTGTTGTAATATTGGCTGGCAGTTATGAATGGTTTCAGCTCACATTTTATAATGAAGAAATGAGCTCATGCTATATAATTGCGGGCTATCCCCAAGAATATTTTAATTCAGCCTTATTGTCAGACTAAATTAAAACCGCTGAAGAGCCTGGTGCCTCATGATGCTAGGTGCTCTCAGCTCCCACAGTAGTTAAGGGAAGGCAAGAGTACTCAGCAGTTTCAGAAGCAGTCCCTAAATGCTGATAGCAACGTGCTAATTTTTATATTAAGCAAGACAACATTTTGCAGAGTTGTCATTGTTCGTTTGCTCTTTGTCTGTGAAGGGAGCAATTATTATTAAAATGAATATTTATTCTATACTTTATCCGTTTATTACATTTACAATACAATGAACAATTTACAATGAACAATTACAATATCCTTTCAAGTTTTTTTTTTTTTTTCCTATTACTTTTCCCCTCCTAAGCTTGAAACAGCCACTGACTTCCTTTTATTAAAACTTAACTAATTGCCTATTTGAAGCTGCTGGTGGTTCTGGACAGTGGCATCCATCTGGCACCAGACTTGTTTGCATCCCCTCCCTCCAGCTACTGGGGGGCTTGTGTCCTCCCTTGGGAGTTCTGCAGAGAAAAGTGGTCTGAACTTAGGGGATCCAGAAAGAGCAGAAGATGAAAGAAAGAAAAGCTGTGTGGGGCACTCAATGAACTACCACCTTCTTTTGCCAGCTGAATCGCTGCCTCACCCCATGCGCTGCCCCCAGGCAGAACTGGGCAGCCTGGGAATACTTGGGGGAAGGTTGGTGCCTGCATGCACACGTGCTTGCACGTGGGGTTTCATAATGCAGGAGGAAAAGGCAGGCTAGGGAAGCCAAATTGTGTGCAGTGTTGGAATACCAAAAAAGTTGCATGTCAGACATCCATCATTAATACGTAAAAGGTCACGCGAAAGCCATGCTTGAACGGGGGGTCAATTAGCCCTTCTTTCTCCCTTGTGTCTGAGGTGTTATCACTGCAGAGGATAATGAGTTAAAGCTAAGTAAGGTCCTCTGGAGATCAGAGGTCACAGAACGAGAGGCTAAAAAATGGGTTCCAAATATTATAAGTCTTTCAACACTGTTTTCTAGGTATTCTGTTAAATATCCCACCGGGAGGCTTCTTTTCATCAAAGCTAACCACATTTCTTTGGACTTTCTTCTCTGAGTGATTTCAAATATATAAAGAATTTAGATGAAAAACAGATCTGTATTTTTTCATTGTTTAAAAAATGGTAGAAAATGCACACTTCTCAGAAGAGTGATAGTGATTGTATTTATAGAAATTCCCAAAGTGACAGTTACAGAAATAATCCGTGGCAAACAAGTTGCAGAAGATTTTTCCCTCAGTCAGATCATATTATTTCTTTCCAACACTGCATAATAATTTCCATGAAAAGAAGCTGCACTGTGTAGCCCTGGTAAGAGCAATCAGCGAGGAAAAGCTATAAGGCTGGGGAACAGAACAACTTCCAAATAGGATTGAAGGTGGTCCCTGTGTTCTTTGGGCTCAGGGAGAGAAGAAAGTGTGCTACTTTGCAGTAAAGAGAGATGTAAGTTGTTTATCTGCTGGGAAAACAGAAAAAATAAGGGTAGTGAAGGGATGAATCTGTGGAGCTACTGCAGGAGGCTGTGAGGTTTCCATCAGCACATGATTTTAGCAACAGAGGATAAATGTACATGTGTGAGAATAGCCTGGCCCCACCTGTGGTTTCCCAACCCATCCACAGTGCCATGGGGATCCATGGAGCACTGTGAAAGGTGGCTAAGGGGGCAGAGTTGTGCCCATGACGCAGCAGCCTGTGTCAGGTAACTGTAAAGGGACTGCATCTCCCCTGGAAAAGAGAATGGAGAGGCCCAGAGGCTTCTGAAAGGTTTTAAAAGGAAAGCATGCTTGATCCTGCATCAGGGCACAGCATGGACGAGGTGACCCTGAAGTCCCTTCAGACCCTACAGTCCTACAGCTCTATAAATCAAGTTATCAGAAATGATGTGTGTTTGGTTTGATGTGTGTTTGTCCTTTGGTTCTTCATGATAAAATTGGCACTCCACACAGATTATTAAAGAAGAGACAAAAATTCAGACTATTCCTATATATGATTACTAAACACTGTTTAGGAATAGCATTTCAGAATGCATCCTTAAGGAACGCTGGAGAATAGTATCAGACAGATTTTGAAAAAGGTTTTAGTAATATTTTCTTGTTTGCCATTGTAGTATGAAGAGTGGGTTATGTGAAATAGTTTAACTTCTTAGCTTCCAGAGCTTATGCTAACAGTGTGTGTTCTAAGGATCATAAAACCTTTCTCAAAGTACAGCTTTTGAACAGTCAATTTCAAAGCTTAAGACTCTCTGCTTAATGATCCTCACTAAATTCATAATCTAGCTCCAGTGGAAAGAAGTTCAAAAATGCCACGGACTTGAGTTGGGCACACGTAAATAAAACCAATACTATGACAAGTAGATGTCATCCTGATTCAGCAAGGCACTTAAACAGATACTTCAATACTTACATTCTCTAGATATCATGGGGACTTAAGTATTCAAGTATTCAAGCATGCCTGTCATTTAGGAATTTTAAGACTCTGCTTTAAACTCCAGTTTTAGTTCCTAATGTCAGAGGTTTGAAACGACAGGAGAGACAGCATTAATCTGTGGTGGAAAGGGACCAAGCAGTGGAAGATTCCATCATTCCTTGCAATCAGTTCAAAATCTGCATGCTATTAACAATGCTGATACTTTAACTGCTAAGAATTTGGAAGAATTTGGGATGTTGTAGGAACCATGGTTCCGGCTCTGGCAAGTACAGTTCTGTCCCTCCAGGTTTTCCTGTAGCACACAAAGCTGGGAAACAGATTGGCAATTTTTCTGCAGAGAAACTGAAACTTTTCTCTGAAATGTTAGTGCCTCAAAAAAGTAACTGTATTTACTTGTGTTAGAACACTTTGCTTTGGTTCTTCATAATACATCCTTCGGTTCTTCATGATAAAATGAAATTCAGATTGGATTTTAGGAAAAGGTTCTTTACTGAGAGGGTGGTCGGGCACTGGAACAGGCTCCCCAGGGTGTGATCACAACACCGAGTGTGCTGGAGTCCAAGAAGCATTTGGACAACTCTCTCAGACACATGGTCTGATTTTTGGGTGGTCCTGTGTGGAGCCAGGAGTTGGACTCAGTGATCCTTGTGGGTCCTTTCCAACTCAGGATATTTGATGGTTCTATGATGCTCTGATCATTGTGGGTCCCTTGAAGCTCGAGACATTCTATGAAATATCATCGTGACCTATGGCTGCACACTTGGGCACAGTGCAGGATAAAGAAGACATTCCTTGTACTGGGGTGGCACAGTCAGCCTACTGTAATCCTACGGTGACTAACACCGGACACCAAAAGGTAAGACCAGTGATATGAGTACAACTGCAGTGGTGTTGCTGCAGCTTCTGGCCGAATGGGCTTTTAGGACCAAAGAGAAGCTGCTTGTCTTCTCACCACAGTGACAAGAAGCACAAGCATGAATCTCAGAATGGAGAAGACAACAGCAAAATGAAGAGGGAAAAGCTGCAACAGGTGCCACAGGTCAGAGGAACGGGAGGTCACTACATGAAAGAACACGAGAAAGAAACATGAGTTAAACCCACTGTGGCACGGTACAGTGACATGCAAAGGCATGGAACCTAGCTCTGAAAAAGAAGAACCAAGGAAAGGATGGGGAAAAGGCAGGGATGTGCAACACGACCGGGACAAGCTTTTGAGCGTGCCGCTGCACAGCGTGAGCAGCCTGGCACTACAGCAGACAAAGCCGTGCGCCTACCCGCTTCGTCCTCAGAAACAGTTGTGTGGATTTTCGTCACCTTCAGCACATGAAGCCACGCACATGCATGCCCACTCACACTTCCTTTCTGAACTAAAAAGAAGTGTGAGCGATGTCATCCCTCAAGTGTCCCGCTTCAAACGTTCTAAACCACTTAAATTAGGCTTCAAAATGAAAAAGTAGTCTCGAGAATAGTGTCGGTAGATTAAAGGTAGCGTGGAGTGCATTCGTACAGAATAAATAATTGAATAATTGCTAAGCTGGACGTGTATCCAAAGAAGCCAGCATTTATTACAGTATTCTTTTTTTTCTTTTGCTTACACAAACTTTATAATAGCTGTTTTCTCTGAGCGTCCTGCAGAAAGCGGGAGCAGGCTCTGGGCCGCTCTCAAATTTACTTTGGCTTTTGCAACAGCCATAGAGAGTTATGGGAAGCGCGCGCCCTCCGGCCGAGCCCTCGGCCCCGTCGGCTCCCAGTGCCTCCAGCCACCTGCTTGCTGGGTGCCCGACCCCAGCCGGGGCCCGCGCTGAGCCCTTGTGCCTGCTGGGCCAGTGCCTCCCCCTCAGATCAAACTGGCCTACCGAGCTATGGGACCGTTGTTATAGAATAAAATTTGTGTGACACCAACCAGGTGGCTAAAAGGATTTTGGCAGAATTGGCGATAGTGCCACGAGGAGGCATTTCATCTGAAGGGGCAGTACTTCCTGCAGAGGCTGAATTGCGGGTAGTGGGATCGGGGCACCCAGAGCCCCCCCTGTGCGTGCCAGGGCACGGCAGTCTGCCGGCACGTGGCCCGCTCAGATGTCTGCTGCAGCCTGGCACTGCATTCGTCAGCGGGAACGTGACTGGCGGCAAGGTGCTTCGGCATCGAAGTGCTCCCACGCCAGCAACACAAATAGGGTGAAGGGAAATATCCTCCCTCCCACATGTCTGTGTGTAAATGTGAATGCATCCAGTGAAGGGCTACGAAGCTGGTGAAGGGCCTGGAGCACAAGTCTGTGAGGAGCGGCTGAGGGAACTGGGGTTGTTTGGTCTGGAGAAGAGGAGGCTCAGATGAGACCTCATTGCTCTCTGCAGCTACCTGAAAGGAAGGTGTGGGGAGCTGGGGGTCGGCCCCTTCTCACAGGTAACTAGTGATAGGACTAGAGGGAATGGCCTCAAGTTGTGCCAGGGGAGGTTCAGGTTGGAAATGAGGAGACATTTCTTCTCAGAGAGAGCAGTCAGGCACTGGGACAGGTTGCCCTGGGAGGTGGTGGAGTCACCGTCCCCGGGGCATTCAAGGAAAGGTTGGACGTGGTGCTTAGGGACGTGGTTTAGAGGGTGATACTGGTGGTAAGGGGATGGTTGGGCCAGACGATCTTGGAGCTCTTTTACGATCTTCTGATCCTGTCCTTTCAGCTCTGCTACTTAGCACCCCGCTCGTACCCCACACGCCGGCTGCCCACGCGTGCCGCTCTCCGCCGTGCCCCGGGAGCAGCGTGCCCGAGCCCGCCCCGCGCCGCTCCCCTTCCTCGGGGCCGCTCCGCGGCGCCGGGATTTCCCTGCAGCCCGCCGGCAGCGCCGCCTCCCCGCGGCCGCCGCTCGCCGCCCGCGGCCCCGCGCCGCGCCCCCGGCACTCGGCGCCCGCTCCCCGACTCACGGCCGCTGCCCGGCTCCTTCCTCTCTCTCTTTCTCTCTCCCTCTCTCTCTCCCTGCGGCCGCCCCTCCGCCCCCGGCGGCACCTGCGAGCGAGCGGCCGGCGGCCGGGCGGGGCGGCGGCGGAGCGCC